>MU223725.1:410120-422047 GCA_018584345.1 Thuja plicata | reverse complement strand
CTCTCTCTCTCTCTCTCTCTCTCTCTCTCTCTCTCTCTCTCTCTCTCTCTCTCTTATTCTTCTATAAATAGTAGGCATTTTGGAGCACAAAAGAGCCTTCATCTCATATTGTAAATGCATTGTTATGCTGTTGGAATAAAATAAAACTCATATTTCATTTCATAGTTTATGCTTATGCATTGTTAGAATGTCCATTTTTAGATTAATATGCATTGCTCATTGAATAATAGTTTGTTTTTAATCAAATCTTTCATGCTAGGTTGTTTATGTCACTGGTATTTAGCATAAATCTGAGGGATTTTATGTTATTTTCTACACTCATCCTAGTTAGAAAGCAATAAGTCAAAGTTATGGTTTATATGCTCATTAACCCTTGTTTTTCACTAACAGAATGACTTATATAAGTGTTGTGTTGCAGATAATAGGTGCACAAATATACACACAAAGAGAAGGGCCAAGGAGGTGCAATAGGTCTGAGGTCCTAGGTAGGAGCATGAATCATATTGGCAAGGTAAACACTTCTTGACGAACTCACAAGCATCATGTTCCATTACAGCCCAATAGTACCCTGTACGTAGAAGTTTCTTGGCTCGGACCATGCCACTCATGTGGGCACTACAGATTCTAGCATGTACCTCTTCTAAAGCCTGGGCGGCTTCATTTTCATTTAAACAACTAGAGATCACGTTGTGATAACCTTGATGATAAAGGGTGTTGGCTAGGAGGGTGTATCCAGAAGCTCTATGGATAAATTTTTCGCATTGGGTTGCAGTGAGATGAGGAGATATGATACCATTTTGTAGGTAAGCTTGGATATCATGGTACCACAGGGACTGGGGACCAACCAAGACACATACACAATTTGATTCATCATTCTCATAAGTGGGAGCATGAAGTTGCTCAACTCAGAATTCATATTGCATAGACTCGTGAGGAATCTCTAGGAGGGAGCCAATTGTGGCCATTATATCAACAGCCTTGTTCTACAAGCTTGGTACTTGTGTTATCTGCAAGTGGAGGAAATGCTCTTTCATCTTGTCAACCATCTGCTTATATGGCATCAAATTATCATCTTTGGTCTGATACTCATCTAGATCCTATTTGATGATGAGTTAAGAATCACCAAAGACATGTAGAGCTGTGATGTTCCATTCTATATCCATGTGGATTCCTTCAATTAGTGCCTCATATTTTGCAATGTTGTTTGTCCAGGGAAATCCCAATTGAATGACATAGGGATGTAATCACCTTGAGGGGTGACAAAAATTATTCCTTCCCCTGCACCATGAGTTGTGTAGGACCCATCAAAGTAGATTTTCCAGGTAGGTTGCTCTTCTATCATGCACAAATGCTCATCTGGAAATTCTATGATCAAAGGATATGCGTCCACCAATGGCGCTTATGCTAGTTGATCAGTGATGACTTACCCTTTAATGGATTTTCTGTCTACATATTGAATGTCAAACTCACTCAATAACATAACTTATTTTTCCATTCAACCTATGAGAGTAGTCCTAGAGAGTAGGTACTTGAGAGGATCCACCTTTGAAATGAGCTTGGTTGTATGACTAAGCATATAGTGGAAAAAATTTTGAGTGGCGAAGACCACTGCCAGACATACTTTTTCCATAGGTGAATAGTTGAGCTCATAACCCACTAAGGTCTGACTGATGTAATAAATAGCTCTTTCTTTACCTTCATCATCCAACTGAGCGAGGATTGCCCCCAGTTCTGTGGTAGCAGCAAAAATATATAGGATGAGTGTTCAACCGGGTATAGGTCGTACCAAGATGGGTGGATTAGCCAAATATTCTTTGATCTTGTCAAAACTCTTCTGACACTAAGGATACCACTTGAATGTGTTATCTTTTCACAGGAGATGAGTGAATGGTTGGCACTTGTCTGCTAGTTGAGAGATAAAATGGCACATAGATTGTAGCTTTCCTTGGAGGATGCATAGTTGTCAGAGTGTTTTTGGTGGAGGCATCTCTATCATAGCTTGTACTTTCTTTGGATCTATTTCAATGCCTTGTCTAGATACAATTAACCCAAGGAATTTGTTTGATGTGACCCCAAAGCCAGACTTCTTAGGGTTGATCATTAAGCAATAGTGTCCAATTCTGTCAAAGATGCACTCCAAAACATTGAGGTGATCTTCCCTCTTAACTGATTTTTCCAAGATAACATTTACATAGTCTTCAAGAATTTTTTGTATCATGTCATGAAAAAAGATAGTCATGGCCCTTTGATAGGTTTCCCCAGCATTCTTCAAGACAAAAGGAATCAATGTTGTCTTATGTTGATCTTCTTCCATAATGCGGATCTGATTATATCCGGAAAAGTCATCCATGAGTGACAACATCTCATGTCCTATTGTGAGATCCACAATCATGTCTATGTTTGGCAATGGGAAATCATCCTTGGGACATGCCTTATTGAGATCTCTAAAATCTGTACATATCTTGATTGATTTATTAAGCTTAGAGACGGGCACCATGTTAGCAATCTAGTTAGAATAGTCAATGGGGTGGATGATCTTGGCTTGGAGTAACTTCTTGATGTCTGCTTTCACAAGTAGTGCCACTTTAGGGTGCATCTTCCTGAGCTTTTGTTTGACAGGTTTGATGTTTGGGTCCACTGCAAGATGGTAAACCACCAAGTTGGGGTCTAATCTCAGCATGTGGGAGTAAGACCATGTGAATTTTTTGATGGATTCCTTCAATAAAGTGACAAGATCACTTTCTTCTACTTCAATCACAGATGCTGCTATGTATATGATGGCAGGATTCTCTTTGGTACCTAGGTTGACAAGTTTTGCTTCTTTGATTAGAATCAATGATTGTTCAGGCCTATAATCATGTATTAGAGGAAGAGGAGAATCTTCATCTTCTGGCACCTGAGAGAGGTTTTCACCAAGGGATACACCCTTTGTTTTTACTATTTTATGAGCAGATAGCGCCCCAGAGGGGTTTTCGCTAAGGGATCAATTTTTTTCTTTTTTATTTTCATTTTCTTCTTCATTTTTGTGGATGAAGTTCTCCTCTTCCCCAAAGTATGCCTTTGGGTCTATTTTGTAGACATATGCTGAGTCTTTCCCTCAGTCAATGCTTTGCTCAATTGCTCCTATAAATCTTAGGAGCGCGTCCTCACTTTGGAAGTCGTCAATGTGCATGACACTTGGTTGGTCCCAGTCTACGAGTTCAGGATGGTGGAGGGGAAGGTCAATGAAGAGAATGGAAATTTGGTGTAAGATAGAATTGCCCAGGAAGGTTTCATCATCAAATACATCATCATAGGCTCTCACAAATTTCTCTTCCGAGATATCTTCGTTGTCAGCGATTTCACCCATGGACGGACAAGAGGCAAAGATGTTTTCATTGGTGCCCCCATTTGTGTCAGAGCCCATGCCAAGGCTTAGGTGCTTTTCTAGTCAGGTAGGTATAATAGGATCTTTCATTCCTTTCTCTTCATAACCAAGGGCACCTCCTTGGTAGTTCCATTTTTCTTTCACCAGTTTGTGAGTTGCGGGGTACTTATCTTTGAATTAATTGAGGCGACTTGTGTCCTTGGGTGGTGGATCTTTATAGGGCCATTGGTTGATATTTGGTGTCATTTCTTATCGAGTCTAAGTAGCCTTTGAGATAAAAGGGGTAGAACCGAATTGTAGAGCCTTGGTTGTCTCTGGTTCTGTCTTGCTTAGATTAGGTTGGCGGCCTTGAGTGTGTGGATCAATTGACAGTGCTCCAACTGCGAAGGCATCAGATAAACTGTACTCACCACAAAAAATTTTTTTTTTATCTTGACCGTGGATAAGGTGGAAGAGAGGATTGTTTCTGGGTCTGAATGGGTTTGAGATGAACTAGCAACACAGGTGCCAATATCAATCCCAAGATAGTGATTGGAATGTGGAAAGGATGTTTCCAATGCATTGTAATATGCGAAGGGCTTGGGATCTACGCAGATGGTGATCTCAATGCCGTTATATGGGAATTTGATGCACTGATGGTAGGTAGAGGGGACATCTTGCATAGAATGAATCCATGGGCGCCCGAGGAGGATGTTGAAGGGAAGGTCAAGATCAAAAACATGATATAATGTATCTTGGTTAACTGGGCCCACTTGAATGGGTAATGATATGGTGCCTTCAGAAGTACGCTCCAGATTGTCATATGCCTTTATTGTGATGACATCATTTGTTATATCAGTTTCAGTACAACCCAACTATTTTATGAATTTTAGAGTACATAGGTTTAGGGCCAAACCATTATCTATCATGACCCATTTGATGGAAAAATCTTTAACCATGATAAAAATACAGAGTGGGAGATTATGATCGGGTTCTTCTGAGGGTACGTCTATTGGTTTAAAGGAGACCCCACAAGATGTAGACATGTGTCCAACAAGGTTCTAGAATTTAGTGAGGTTGATGTCGTTGGGAACACGAGATTCTTGCAAGGCTTTATTGAGGATCTCTTGATAAGTGGGTGAAGTGCGAAGGAGATCCAGGATGGAAATTTGGGCTAGATTATTCCCTAGGTGTTCCAAAATGTTGTATTGGGTCCCAACAGATGGGGCGGGACTGGCACCTGCAACTATTATCCTGCCTCTACGAGTGGTGATTGCGCATTGGTTATTGGCACCCTTGACATGGATGACATTGATGGAGGGATTGGACTTGGGATATGCAGCCAATGAGATTATCATAGTTGATATATGCATTTGTATAATCCTTTCTGTTGGTGTTTTCTCCTTGCTTACCCTTCCCCTAATCAGAGGACTCAGTAGGATTTCTTGGGTCTGTACCTAAAGTGTGTTTAGGGAATGCATTTTGATAGATTTTAAAGCTCGTGATTGGCGATGGTTGGGCAGGAGAGTTCACTTTGATCTCTTTGCGGTCAATGAGATCTTGGATGTAATGTTTTAGCTTCATGCATTTGAGAGTGGTGTGTCCCTTACCATGGTGGTATTCATAGTACTCGTTGTCTTTATACCAGGCTAGCTTAGGTGTTGAGTCATCAAAGAGCTGCATTTTTGGGTACATGACTTGGTTAGCTTGGACCAGCTTGTGGAAGATGACATCTATGAGTTCACCCAAAGGGGTAAACATGCATTGTGGTGAATTCAAAGTGTGAGGAATTTTTTTTCCATGCGGGACTGATATAGCATTTGTCTGATTCATAGGACCTTGGTAGTTGTGTTGATATGATGTTCCCAAAGGGAGATAGATAGTCGCACCTTGAGGGCACATGTTTTGTTGGTAATTCAGTTGGGGATACATGGGAGTGAGCTCTTGATACATGGGAGGAGGTTGAGGGTACACTTGTGGTGCTTGCTGATAAGTTTGGGTAGGTGCATTAGGGCTGGCTACCACAACCTGAACATGTTTGGTGTTAGTGGCTCCATCAGTTACTGCATTCTTGTTCTTGTTCCAGTACTGTGATTGATAATTGTTATTTTTGTCAAGCTAGGATTCTTTGTAGTGCTTGATTGCACCATCTTCTATGAGACCTCATTCAAGATCCATGCCTTTGACTCAGATATCTTGATAAGTTTGTATGCAATTCATGCGCATGTGATAGGAAATCTTAGGATGGGGGTTGTTAATGAAGATTTTGATAAGATGTTGCTCAGGGGGTTGGTAGGAAAACCTTGTAGTAAGCCCTTTCCAGTGCTGAAGATAATCGGACAGGATTTCTCCTCCCTTTTGTTTGGAATTGCATAGATCAAGGAGTGAGAGTTCATTTTCAAAATTATGTGCGTATTGGGCCACAAAATTTTCAAATAGTTCAGTGAAAGTAGAGACTGTGTCATAGGGAATTTTGTAGAACCACTCAAGAGTAGTTCCTCCTACACTCTTGGTAAATAGTCTCATGAGGAAATTATCACTATAGGACGCCTCTTGACATACCATGTAGAATTCTTTCACGTGACTTACAGGATCTCCCTTCCCCCGATATTTATCAAATTTGGGTGTCTCAAAGTGTTTGGTGAAGGGTATTGCAGTGATAGATTGATCAAATGGATAAGGGCACACTTCTTCAAACTTGAATGTTTTAGCCTATGTCCCTGATTTTAGCTCCTTGAGAGAATTCTTCATTTCCTCCCATTCATGGTTGATTTGTGGGGGAGGATTATTAACCGTGATTGCATGGTTTCACTGAACCTAATTTGGATCAAATGGTGAATATGGAGGATTCTATGGGGGATATTGTGGTGTTTGGTATGATGGTTGTTAGTCAACATATATGGGCTGTTGTGGTGTAAGTTGTGGCTGAGGGGAATATTTCAGTGGAGGAGGTGTCGACGCTTGATAAGGTTGTTGCAACTGCTGGAAGTATGCTTGTATTTGTTGAGGCATTAGATAAGTGGGATGAGCCTTTTGCGCACCTATATGGTGTGGAGGATAAGGGTTTTTTGGTAGAATGCCTCCAGTGGGAACATTGAATTGTTGTGGAGGTGGAATGGTTTGTGATGTAGTGAAAGATGGCATGGCTAGGTAACTGGCGAAATGAGTTTGTTGTTGCTGCATGGGTTGGATGAAAGGATTAGAAAACTGTTGTAGTGGTTGTACCATGAAGGGATTTTCCCCCTGTGTTTGTGGTTGTGGTTGCTGTGTAACTTGGAGGGTGGACTTCACAGCTGCAAAGGGGTTGATTTTTTGTTGTTGTGCTTGGGATGTGAATGGGTTGGTAATTTGTTGCTGTGGTCGTTGTTGTTGGGATGATTGTTGGATGGATTGTTGTTGTTGAATAGGTTGTTGTTGATGTTGGATAGGTTGTTGTTGTTGGATAGGTTGTTTTTTTTGTTGCTGGATAGGTTGCTGCTGCAAGATAGGTTATTGTTGTTGTTGTTGGATTGGTTGTTGTTGCTGGATAGGTTGCTGCGGTGGTTGGATAGGTTGTTGTTGTTGAATAGGTTATTGCTAGATAGGTATTTGGGGTATGATGAAGGGATTGGTAGATGGTTGTTGCATGGGTGGATTTGGATTGGTTTACATTTGAGGCAAAACTGATGGCACACGTTGTGGTTGAGTTGCTAGTGGAGTGGGGAAAGTGGACCCTTGTGGAAATAAGGGTTGGTTATAGGTGTTGGTAGGTGGCATGCCTATGGTGAAGAAAGGTGGAATAGGCATGGAGACTTGGGTGCTTTGATGCTACAAACTGGTTGTTGCACTTTGAACGGGCTGAGTAGGGATGGGTGGAATGGTGGTTTGTTGTGTACTGACTGATGGTGGCAGAAATTGTGCCACAAATGTTGGGAATGTTTGCAAAAGTGGAGTGGTTGTGAATTGAGTACGTGCTTGCATAGCGATGGGGGGTATTGCTTGTGTTGTTGATGTTGGGTCAAGAGGTGGGGCTCCTGAGGTAGATGAAGGTATTGTGTGCATGATGGAAGGTGGGATGGAAGGTTGGACTACTTGTGCGATAAGAGTTCCCACATGTAGGGCTCATTGGAGTGGATCAAAAATTTCATTTCTAGTGGGATGAGGACATTCCCTAGAAGTGCCATAGGTCTTGTGACAAGTGTGGGTATAATCTAAGGCAGGAGTTGAAGTCCTTGTTGTTGAATGTCCAAAAGTACCTAATTTTTGTTATGTCCACTCATGGCCTTCACCATGTGGACATGCCATGGATGATTGATAAATGTTTCTATGGTACTCATGGTAAGTGTCTCATAAGTATCCACCTAGATGTGTTCAATTTGATCGTTAGGCTGAGGTGCATAAGTAACCATGGTGTTAATGTTGTCACTCGTGGGATTAGATGAACTAGCGGGAATATTAGGGTCCATGTTCTTCCTCTTCTTAATGGCTCATGTGATAGGTGGCATGAAAGTGACTACCCTAAGGGAATATGAGATGCAAGATGTTATGCAAGGATGCACCTAGGAAGCGAAGGATGATGATGCTAGAACTAAGATGTGTCTAGGATGATGGACATGCTCCTATGGATTAAGGATGACTTGGTGTATGCACAGATTAAGGGTTTCTTTCCCTAGTGTAAGATCAAGTGGATATGATTGCCTACCTAAGACAAACTTGTGGTCTTCAGCGGAAGAGATTCTCTGTCAATGTGAACCAACCTTTTGATCAAGGTGATGAGGTTGCAAAGGCAAAGGGGATTATCCTGAACAATGCTTAGTAAAGGACACTTAAGAATGGGGGTTTTACTAAGATGTAGGTTTTTAGCAACTTAAGATGTAGGGATACAATACCAAGAGAGGGATGTGATCAAGGATGCTTTGGATGATGATTTGGATGATGTTTAGGCTGATTAGGATTGATTTGGATTAATGTAGGATTATGCTAGGATGAGTGTGTGATGTGTTTCTAAAGATGACATCCTAAGGGAGGTCCTAAAATGCAAGCTAAGTGAGTTTAAGAAAAGGAGGAACTTTTGTTTGTCATGGTAAACTAGCTAGTCATATTGATTTAATCCAACAAAAGAAGATTTTAGATGATATTTGCCCATGAAACAAGCAACCTTGTTGTTGTAGATCACTTTATCGAATTCTTCCCATTTATGAATCTCTTGTTTGATGGAATCAATGATGTGTTGGTACTTGGTAGCCTCTCGGGTTGTGTTTTTCTGTTCTCTTTGCACGGGTGGTAACAAAGTTTTTACCTTCTTATGCTTCTTGGAATTGGTCATGTCCTCTAAATAGATCTGTTCTTGGATGAATAGTTGGAGTTTTTAGGAAATATCTCATAAAAGACCAAATTCTAAAAATTAGAGCTCAAGGTAATCTTTGCAAAGGGACGTTGTCTTGATGATTTGGCAAAAGTTTGATTTCTGTCTGATTTTCAATAGATTTGTTCCATGGAAAGAACCAATTTCAACATAGTCAAACAAAAAAAAAAACATGTGTCTAAAAACAATCTGACAAGGGACGACGCAATCTTGAAGGATATAAGCAAGTGACAAATTTGAATGTTGGATATTTCATTTGTGTTTTGAATTTTTCAATGTTCTTCAAACACTTCAAGCACACATCTACCTAAGGAATTGGCTTCAATGAAATATTATAGACCCATTGCTTGGTAGTCCGTCAGCTCACACAACATTGTCACCCCCGAAAGGGCGCTCGTGTTTTTGCCTTTTTCAAGTATTGTTTCTGTGCTACGAAGATCTCTTTCACAACATAATACCTTGGGACACATATGATGGTGATCTTGGGGGGAGATTCTTCCCTCCCCTCAAACTATAATAAGTCACCGTTCGGAGGTGAATCGGGTAGCTTCTTTGCCTATAGTGTTTAGTAAGTGTCTCTGTTTGATTGTATCATCTATATCTGTGCAAGCACAATTCATGTGTATAGCCCCATAAAGCATATTAACAAAAGTGGTCACGTAAATGTGATTGAGACTGTGAGGCTACACTTAAGTTAGATGAGAGACGAGTATAAGCTCAAATGTCAATCGACTCTGGAGGCTTTAACCCCAAAGAGTAAATTTGTTTAACATGAGTTAGAGTGGTGTGGCTTACACCTCATTCTCACGTGGGTCATTCCTGAGAGAATTTTTCCTTGACCGGTAGGCCCATCTAAAGGATTAATTTGAAAAATATGGATTGGCAAGGAGAGGGGTCTAGATTTCTAATTTTCCACAAGGGGAAAAGAGCATACTCTCCTACCCAATGTCATTTTCTCCCAGACAAGCAAAACAAGTTTGTTCTTTCCCAAAAGATTTATTTGTTTAACACAAAGCAAGTGTGTCTAGGTTTTTGATCTTCCCAAAAGGGAAGAGAGCATAATCCCCTAACACTTGCTTCAAATTAGACAAAAAAATCTAGCTAATTATGCTAGGTGCCTAAAAAATATTATAACAGACATGATTGTTTGGTCGATTTCTGATTTGAGGTAACCTGCAAGACAAACATGAGTAGTTTTGAATTTGTGTCTTTGGCAAGCGGTGCTGTAAAACAACAGAAAAACAAAAAATCTATTATACCAGTTGCAAATGCCAATTCATGAAACGCAGACGCCGATCGATAATTTTTCTGAACTGACATTTTCGCAGACGTTGAAACATGAATCAGCGTTTCTACAGACGTTGTTGTTCCTGCAAGTTCACAAAAACACAACAAAACAGCAAAAAAAGTTACCTTTTCATTCTTCTTAGTCTTTAATTTGATCAAATTTAGCCATTTTGAGATTTTTCAAATAATTAAAAGCTAGTGTTCTTTTACAAAGTATTCAAGATTCATTCCCCTACTAAAATTTTAACATTATAACTGCTTGTAAAATGAGTCTCTGCTAAAAAATAGAATGCTCAAACATTAAAAAGCAGTGGGAAAGACAGTGAATCTTGAAAAATTGAAAAGTTATGTTTGCAAAGCCTCAAACTAGCAAATTCAGGCAAAGATGTCAGTTCAGTGCACAAATTCTAGTTCAGTGTAGACGCCAAATGACAGTTCTGAGATAACCAGCATTTTCACAGACACCTCTGCATAAAACGCAGACGCTAATCCGCGTGCTTGGAAAAATTTGAAGAAAAAAGACAAGAATTAGAATGGGGAAATATTCTAATTGTTGGGAAATGGGCAAATCTTATTAATATTAATTAGAATGTAGTATGGGGAAATCTTCTATCTGCTGGGAGAAAGCTCAAACATAAAACTTTAGTGGGTTAGCACATAGAATTCATGAAAGAAGCAAGAACCAAACAAGACTTCAACATAACATCGGATTGAGCTAAAAACAAGTAAAAGTGCACCCTATTCTACTCTTTTTGATTTTCTCTTTTTAATTAAATGTGGGTGTGCTCTCTCAAACACAAAAAAATGAGAGTGAATCCCTAATGCAATGCAATATTAATAACAATGAAGGAATTCAAGAGCTAGTATAAGGAACTAGTCTCAAATTCTTCACAAGATTATCTAAATTAACCATGGAGATGATATGCAAACTATGCAAGATTGAGGCTATGAAAGATGCAAAGTAACAACTATGATTCATTTTAACCATATTCAAGCCTAGCATGTGATTTCTATGTGAATTAAACAATAAACTATAAGCATGAAAACTAGCTATGAAATTCTAAAACAAATCTAGCATGATAACAATGCAAATTGAGAGATGCAAAATGAAGAGGACAAGGCCTCTATTTATAGAGTTTTGGGAGAGAAGAGGAGGGCTTGGATGATGTGGCATCTATGTAGCATCCACATAAGAGCCACATAAGGGACACATAGGCTTGAAAGGATGGCCAATTTTGAGTCAAACTTGGCATTAAATGTTGAGTGGCTCAACATTTCCAAGTGGGAGACAAAATTGTAAGAAGAATTTAAGAGGGATGGATGCCCATTTTGGAGATAATTTCCCCATGTGGGTGAACATTCCATTAGACTTAAAAAGGTTAGGAATCACCCTTTAAGCATGATCAAAGGATAGTTAGGTGGGGAAATATGTTTAGGAAATGAGGTGATGGGAGTAGAGTACAAATAGAGTAGGCTTAGGGTAGGTCTCTAGGTTGGGTTAATAGGTTCCTAGCTAGGGTTTAGATTATAATTCAAATTAGATTTGAATAAATCATAATTTAGAAGAATTAGGAATATGGAGGGATTTTAATAAATATTTATTTATTAAAAAGGGAATTTTGTTAAATTTTGGATCAGATTTATGTCCTTTAAATTTTCTTATATAATCTTAATATATATATATATATATATATATAATTACAAATATATATATAAATATATTAATCTTAATAATATGTTGACTGGATAAATTAGACTCGCATTATTCATTGTATATGCCACTCTTATTGATCATGGAATGAACTCTTATAAGAAAGACATTATGATATAGAGACATGTCTCCTTACGGAGACATGCCTCTATACCATCATGTCTCTTCACTCATAACCATTTGTTCAAAAGATGACTAATATGCAAATGATCGGTGATTTAGCAAAGTAATTAACACAT
>MU223725.1:394286-407735 GCA_018584345.1 Thuja plicata | reverse complement strand
ATACATTAATATATATAATAATAATATCTATTATTATTATCATATATATTATATGCATAAGTTAATCTATTCTCATAATATTAATATCTCATTTATTTTATCTGATCAAAGCTACAAACATCAACAAATTTCATGAGACAAATGTATTTAAATAAAATACATTGGAATAGTATTTGATCATTGATAAATACTAGCAAATGAAACTATTTAATTGATTTAAATTAAATAGTTAGAGGAATAAAAGGGGAAGTAATATTAATAATAATATTAATATTTTTGGACATCTACATTTTGCCCTTCTTTGATGTGGCGTCACAAGTGACGTTACATCAAAGACAAGAAAAATAAGTTGCCCTAGAGGAAGAGGGTTTCTAGGATTTGTGTCGAAGAAACGATGATACAGGGTTGTGCCCTCTTGAGAAAAGATTGGAACAAAGATAATGTTGTGGGATTTTCTCAAAAAAAGATGCAACAGGATGGAGGAAGGGAGAGGAGAGAATAAATAGAAGCATTCTGAAAATGCAAATGCAAATGAAATTAAATGTAGCTAAGGAGCATTAGGGATCCATTTATGTGAAAAATATGGAGAGTACATCCAATTTTGATATTGAAATAGGAGGTATGCATCAGGTGTTAGAAAATATAGATGACAAGATTCTTTTGCATGGACTACACGCTCAAACAAAAGCACACTGCAAAATATGCATATATCAATAGCCACTAGTCACAACGCACCAAGATATAGCAGATCAAAGTAGTGGTGAGTAGGTTTAAACTGACACAAAAAGATAAAATCAATAAAGAAGGCCTCATGACCAAGCAGTCATTCAGTCCAAAGTTCTTTCCATAAATAGGATTGGTTTGATGAAGGATTTGATAAGCCGACGCCGGAAGGATGCATCCTGATGGGCAAAGATTTGATTGGATGTGATTAAAATATATATGCTGGCAAAAGCTGTGAATAGAATGAGGAGAAAGGGTAATAGGTCGCCAAAATTGATTTGGTGAAAAACATGATCGCAGGTGCAGGAGTCAAAACATGACTGAAAAGTGAAAAATGGAGCGATGCAGAAGTAAATGATGGTTTATTGCAAAACAATTTATAATATTTGATGTTTTTGGAATTTTTGGATATTTTTGGATATTTTTTAAATTTTTTGTAATTTTTAAATATTTTTGGTATTTTCTAAGTATTGAAACTGTACAATAGGAACAATTTATACAAAAATATACAAGGGGAATTGGTTGGGAAATTTTTTTTTAGGGAAAACAGGGGCTATAAGAGGAGCAGGGGGGCTTAAGGAAGGTCATTTGTGAATAGTGAATAGTGAAAAGTGAGCTCTAGAGTGAAAACATGGCTGACAAGAGGATGAAGAGGCAGTTGGGGGAGCGCGTACACACACATAAGAGACCTGCGGAGCGACCAGTACCGGTGAGTGACTCAACTGAGACCTTGCATTTACTTTTAGTCAAATTTTTTTATGCTTTGGGATGGGTTATAGGGCAATAAATGCTCAAGAATTGGGTTTCAGACCGGAGACGCCGGTTCTTGAACCAGCGTCTGTGAAGACGCTGGTTCCTGAACTAGCGTCTGTGAAGATGCCGATCCCCAGATTGACGTCTTCAAAAATTTCAATCCCTGAACCCACATTTTTTAAGACAAGGGTCCCAGATTGGCATCTTCGAAGATGCCAGAACCCAAACCCGCGTCTTTGGAGACGGCGGTCTACAGGGAAAACAAGCGAAGACTTCGGTGTATGAACTGGCATTTTCAGCTAAACCGGTGTCTGTGCCCAAAGGGGCAGATGCCGAGGGGAGCAAAAATAGAGGGATCCATCAGAGGTCAGGGATGGGTTGGCAAAAGACCTAGGGGAAAGATGCCCTATTTTGGGAGGGATTAGGCTAGGACTGGAAGATAAATGGTCTAACATGGTGGATTTTTGAATTCTTGCAAGAGCATTTCCCACGATTGGGATTGCGAGAGCATTATCTGCCAACCATGGAGTTGGAGCCGTAGCTCACAGAGGATGACTGGGGATTGTTAGTTGTTGTTAGATTAGATTATGTGCCCTGTTGGCCTACACTATGGGTGCACAATGGGATGATGACCGCTTTGATCAAGCAGTGGCACAGTGATACCACCACATTCCATCTGCCTACTGGAGAGGCAACGATCAGGCTGGAGGACGTGTAGCAGATTCTTCAGATACCTATCTGAGGGGCGATACCATAGTACTGATTAGAGGACAGCGACCACTATATGGAGATCATGTTCCAGAGACTGTTGAGGCATATTCTTACATACAGGACCTAGATAGCTTTGTTTTTGGTGGGACTGATCAAAGGGCGGATGTTAGCTGACCTGGCTAGACATAGTTTTGGCATGGGGTGGTCGCGGATGCTATCTAAGATGCTAGATGAGGGTACTACTTATTGCTGGGGGTACATTGTCTTAGGAAAGTTGTACTACAATTTACACATGGTTACATACCATGGGGTAAGCAACATGGGGACTGGAGTGACTCTGATGTTAGTGTGGGCCTGGGAGCACATTGTAGTGTTCCATCCTATGAGAGTACAAGAGGCACGATAGCCTAGAGATCCATATGCTTGTAGAGATAGGCTGCCTCTGAGATATACTTCTATCAGTCAGACTGGATACAGGCGACGATTGCTTGATGAGGTACATGTTTTCTGCTGGACCCTGTACAGACTCTGTGAGCCATGGGGAGCTATGGACTGGAAGGTAGGGGCAGAGGATGGATTTGAGGACTTTCTATACCTTTCATATGTTCAGAATGATTGCTTTCTACTGGGGAGGACTATCCACCAGATAGAGAGATACAGACCATCTAGGGTCATGCGATAGTGTGGATTGCAGCAGGGGTGGTGGCAGAGGATGCCTTACATCCTCATTTCACCAAGGAGGTAGGTACATGGGGAAGGTATAAAAATTCTCTTATAGTGAGGGCATCCTGGAGGGACATGGCATGGATAGACTTTGTGACGCGACCTGATATTACAGATGCAGGGATGACTCTTGAGTATGCAACATGGTGGGCCGCACACAAAACCTGTTCAGGTGTCTTCTCACAAGCAACCAACTTGAGATATGGATGTCGATGATGAGACTAACATAGGAGATGCCCCTGAGACCTTGGTAGCATGTCAGAGGAGGAGGCCATAGAGACGGGTTAGACCTTGGATAGAGGCACATGTAGGGGTTGGAGCGGATCAGGGGCCACCACCAGTATAGGTATAGGTGTCACCATAGGTGCAAGTGCCACAGGGGCCGCAAGGAGAACCAATAGGGTTCATTGCATAGGAGACTCATGAAATTGTCATCACAGAGTGAGACAGTCTACAGAAAGAGTGCGCAAGACCGCAGGGACAATTAGGCATGGCACAAGTATCAGAGATGAGCCTGCACACTGAGATGAACTAGATACAGGGGCTGGTAGCTGCAGAGACAACATGGGCTGACAGGGTAGAGGGTTCGCTTGATACCCTACAAGGTAGGGTGGACACAGGAGAGTTTTCCATGGTTGACTTGATGCATGATGTTGCAAATCTGTGGACAGAGATAAGTACATTGACAAACCAGTTGAGTACCTTAATTAAGTAGATAGACCAGGCCATGGAGAATATTATTTCCTTGACTGCAGAGAGAGATATAGCACAGAGGTGAGCCAAGGAGTATAGGACCGAGTGAGACATCACTAGGAAGATAGCCACTATAGGTGGGGTTGGATAGGTTGTAGCTAAGGCTTTCACAGCTCACAGAGATGCGACTAGGGCAAGCAGAGAGGAAGCCCACTATCAAGTTTTGTATCATCATCTTGTGCTTGAGGGACAGAGGCAAGAGTACTTAGAGAGGTCTCGATCTGAGAGCACAGTTTAGACTTTTGCACCGTAGGGATCTGTGGGGATGTCACCAGGTCCACCACCAGGACAGGGAGGTGAATCATCACAGCCACCAGCATGATTCATCAGAGGACTACATGAAACATATTTTTTTGCATTTTTGGATGAGATGTATATGTATATCAGCACCGAGGTGCATGCGATGTATTTTTATAGATGACAGACATTGGACATTTGATATATATATGATGATCGATGAGGACTCTATGATGTTTATGATGTATGCTTTTCATGCTTTGATTTATATTATGTGATGATGCATATGCTTATATGATTACTGACATGTGATGCTTGCAGGATGTAATGCATATATATGACCAATTATTGATGTAGGATGGTTTTATGCTTATATGATGTACTGACATGTGTGGATGTAGGATGTGATGTGATGTTGATGTGTTATAAATATGTATATGAATGCAGGATTAATCTAAATGAATCTTAACAATGCAAGACTATAATGAGTTAGCAATTAAATCTAAATGATTTAATAATACAAGACTAAAATGAACCTAACATGAATTAATTATGCAATATGTACATGGTTTAACAATGAATCTAAGTGATTTAACAATGCAAGATGTACATGATTTAAAAATGAATCTAAATGATTTAACAATGCAAGACTACAATGATTTTGACTATGCAATTAAATGAAGAACTTAATGTAATCTAGTAATGAACCTAATGCAGTGATGAACCTAATGATGAAAACAATGCAAGAACCAGATGCAATGGATGAGATGAATGCACTAAATGAGATAGGACCCATATTTTTGATGTGTGTCATGATCAATTGATGAACCAGCCAGGAGGACTACGAAGGACCAGACAAGGAATGTTAGCATGACAATGACCTAGGATGTTAGTGTGATGGAAAGAATATGGGACATGTGATGAATATAGAAGGATCAAACTGAATGATTGATTACAAGCGAATAAGTACAAGTGATTTGTGTACACATGTTGTTGCCAAGATTTGATCATGTTGTTGTTTTGATGCATGTAATAGTTTTGTATGTTGATTGATTAGTTCAAAAGGAAAGATACATCCTATGAGAACCTAGAGATGATGATGATCTAGATTCAGGTCAATGAGAGGAAGGATACATCCTCAAAGGACTCATTTCCAGAAAGATGGGATTTGTAAATCTGATTGGTCAAAGGTGCACTATGATCAAACTATGGAACCAAGATGTCTTCAAAAGGTGCTTGCCAAAACCTAAGATTTTAAGAGTGTAACTAGATCATGTTCTGCAAGGATTCCAACTAAGGACACGAGATATATACAATAAATACTTAGGCCAAAGACTAGATGGAATATGTACAGGATTGAAGCTCAGGGATTGGGATATTACAACTTATGGATAGTAATATACAATATTGTGTGTACAAAAAGCTCAAGATGCGAGATAGGAGGATTTGTTTAGACTAGTGCGTGTGATATGCGAACACCCAGGGAAATATAGAGAATTCTAAGGTTTGTTGAGATGTGATGTTGGTGATGGAGGGAAATGAGATTTTGATAGATAAAGGAATAGTCCATTATGTGTGACACCTATTTCCAGGTTTTCATCATGCATACTTTTCCAAGGTGCCTTTTTGCCAAGTTTTCACCTTTGGACAAAAAATTTCTCTTTATTCTCTTTTTTTTATTTCTTTTTGATGTTTTTGATGTTGTCCAAGTGCCTGTTTGCCAGGTTTTCACTGAGACAACCATTTTTTCAGCTTCATTTTTCTACTTTTTTGAGATTTATTTCAGGACTATTTTGCATTGTTTTTGTGCTTTCTTCAAGACTTTTTATGCCTTTTATGGATTTATTTAGATAACTAGAATAAACAACCAGCCGTCAGGCATAGAAGCACCTAAGATGAATGATTTTGATAGGATCATTCAATAGTTCTCCTTCAAGAGTGGAGAGTTGATATGCCCTAGAACCAAAGCATGCAATGACAACATAGGGGCCTTGCCAAGTGACTTCAAACTTACCTTTCTTTTCCCGATCAGTATCCACTTTCTAATTTTCCTTTAGCACAAGGTCCCCTGCCTGGAACTGGTAGGGGTGGACCTCGTTTTTATAGTTCCTCTTGATTCTATTTTGGTAGACAATCAGATGATCATAGGCTTGCTGACACTTTTCATCTAGTAGATCAAGCTATGTGAGTCATGCTACTCGGTAATCTTCATCATCAACCAGGCCTCTCAGTGATACCCAAAGGGATGGTAGTTCAACCTCAATTGGTAAGACGTATTTAGCACCATAGACTAGGGAATAAGGGTTAGTGCCAGTAGGAGTATGGTAGGGAGTGCAATATGTCTAGAGGGCAGGATAGATCTAGAGATTCCAGTCACGACCAGTATCATTGACAACTTTCTTGAGGATTTTGAGGAGGGTTTTATTAGTTGCCTCAGCTTGGTCATTACCTTCTGGTAAATATGGACTAGAGAAATGATGATGGATATGGAGGCGAGCACACAGATCACTGATGTGTTGATTTTCAAATGGTGTTCTATGATCTGTGAAGATGGTGGAGGGTATGTTGAAGGAGAAGACAATGTGATAGATGATGAATTTGGAGATCTGGACACCTATAGTGAGGGTGAGCAGAATTGCTTCAACCCACTTTGTAAAGTACTTTGTTGCTATGATTATGTACTTGTGGCATTCAGAAGAGAGGGGAGTAATCTTACCAATGAGGTCAAAACCCCAACAGGAGAAGGCCCAAGGAGGTGCAATAGGTTTGAGGTCCTGGGCAGGAGCATGAATTAGATTGGCATATTGTTGGCAAGGTAAACACTTCTTGATGAACTCACAAGCCTCATGTTCCATTGTAGGCCAATAGTACCCTGTACGTAGAATTTTCTTGGCTAGGACCATGCCACTCGTGTGGGCACCATAGATTCCATCATGTACCTCTTGTAAAGCCTGGGCGGCTTCGCTTTCATCTAAACACCTAGAGAGCACATTGTGATAACCTTGATGGTAAAGGGTGTTGGCTACGAGGGTGTATCAGGAAGCTCTAAAGATAAATTTTTGGTGTTGGGTTGTGGTGAGATGAGGAGATATGATACCATTTTGTAGGTAAGCTTGGATTCCATGGTACCACGGGAACTGGGGACCAACCAAGACACATACACGATTCGATTCATCATTCTCATAAGCGGGAGCATGAAGTTGCTCAACTAATAATTTGTATTGTGTAGAATCGTGAGGAATCTCTAGGAGGGAGCCAATTGTGGCCATTGCATCAACAGCCTTGTTCTGCAAGCGTGGTACTTTTGTTATCTACAAGTGGAGGAAATTCTCTTTCATCTTGTCAACCATCTGCTTATATGGCATCAATTTGTCATCTTTATTCTGATACTCATCTAGAGCCTGTTTGATGATGAGTTGGGAATCACCAAAGACATGTAGAGCTGTTATGTTCCATTCTATAGCCATACAAAGTCCTACGATTAGTGCCTCATATTCTACAATGTTGTTTGTGCAGGGAAATCCCAATTTGAATGACATAGGATGTAATCACCTTGAGGGGTGACAAAAATTATTCCTGCCCCTGCACCATGAGTTGTGTAGGACCCATCAAAGTAGAGTTGTTAGGTAGGTTTCTCTTCTATCATGCACAAATGCTCATCTAGAAATTATGTGATCAAAGGATATGTGTCCACCAATGGTGCTTCTTCTATTTTATCGGTGATGACTTTCCCTTTAATGGCTTTTCTATCTACATATTGAATGTCAAACTCACTCAGTAACATAAACCTTTTTTCCATTCAACCTGTGAGACTAGTCCTGGAGAGTAGGTACTTGAGAGGATCCACCTTTGAAATGAGCTTGGTTGTATGACTAAGCATATAGTGGTGAAGTTTTTGAGTGGCAAAGACCACTACCAGACATCCTTTTTCCATAGGTGAATAGTTGAGCTCATAACCCACTAAGTTCTGATTGATGTAATAAATAGCTCTATCTTTACATTCATCAGCCAACTAAGTGAGGAGTGCCCCAAGTGTTGTAGTAGTAGCATAAATATATAGGATGAGTGTACGACTGACTACAGGTCGTACCAAGATGGGTGGATTAGCCAAATATTCTTTGATCTTGTCAAAACTCTTCTGACACTAAGAATCCCACTTGAATGTGTTATCTTTTTGCAGGAGATGAGTGAATGGTTGGCACTTGTCTTCTAGTTGAGAGATAAAATAGCACATAGATTGTATCTTTCCTTGGAGGTTGCGTAGTTGTCAGAGTGTTTTTAGTGGAGGCATCTCTATCATAGCTTGTACTTTCTTTGGATCTATTTCAATGCCTTGTCTGGATACAATGAAGCCAAGGATTTTTTGTGATGTGACCCCAAAGAAAAACTTCTTAGGGTTGATCATTAAGTAATAGTGTCCAATTCTGTCAAAGACACACTCCAAAACATTGAGGTGATCTTCCCTCTTAACTAATTTTGCCAAGATATCATCGACATAGTCTTCAAGAATTTTTTGTATCATGTCATGAAAAATGAAAGTCATGGCCCTTTGATAGGTTTCCCTAGCATTCTTCAAGCCAAAAGGCATCATGTTATAGCAGAAGGTGCCCCAGTGGGTTGTTAAAGTTGTCTTATGTTGATCTTCTTCTGCAATGCGGATCTGATTATATCCAGAAAAGTCATCCATGAGTGACAACATCTCATGTCCTGTTGTAAGATCCACAATCATGTCTATGTTTGGAAATGGGAAATCATCCTTGGGATATGCCTTATTGAGATCTCTAAAATTTGTACATATCCTGATTGATTTATAAGGCTTAGAGACGGGCACCATGTTAGAAATCTGGTCAGAATAGTCAATGGGGCGGATGATCTTGGCTTGGAGTAACTCCTCGAGCTCTACTTTGGCAAGTAGTGCTACTTTAGGGTACATCTTCCTGAGCTTTTGTTTGACATGTTTGATTTTTGGGTCCACTACAAGATGGTGAACCACCAAGTTGGGGTCTAATCCTGGCATGTGGGAGTAAGACCATGCAAATTTGTTGATGGATTCCTTCACTAAAGTGAGAAATAAATTTCTTCTACTTCAGTCAAAGATGCTACTATGTATGTGACGGTGGGATCTCTTTGGTACCCAGGTTGATAGGTTTTGCTTCTTTGATGAGAATCAATGACTATTAAGGCCTATAATCACGGATCAGAGGAAGAGGAGAATCTTCATCTTCTAGCTCCTCAGAGAGGTTTTCACCAGGGGATACGCACTTTTTTTTTACTATTTTATGATCAGATAGTGCCCCAGAGGGTTTTTTGCTAAGGGATCAATTTTTTTCTTTTTAATTTTCATTTTCTTCTTCATTTTTGCTGCTGAAGTTCTCCTCTTCCCCAAAGTATGCCTTTGGTTCTAGTTTGTAGACATATGTTGAGTCTTTCCCTCAGTCATTGCTTTTCTCAATTGGTCCCATAAATCTTAGGAGTCTGTCCTCACTTTGGAACTCGTCAACGTGCATGAGACTTGGTTGTTCCCAGTCTATGAGTTCAGGATGGCAGAGGGGAAGGTCAATGAAGAGAATGAAAATTTGGTGTAGGACAGAGTTGCCCAGGAAGGTTTCATTTTCAAATACATCATCATAGGCTCTCACAACTTTCTCTTTCAGGATATCTTCGATGTCAGTGATTTCACCGAGGGACGGACAAGAGGCAAAGATGTTTTTGTTGGTGTCCCCATTTGTGTCAGAGCCCATGCCAAGGCCTAGGTGCTCTTCTAGTCAGGTAGGTATAATAGGATCTTTCATTCCTTTCTCTTCATAACCAAGGCCACCTCCTTAGTAGTTCCACTTTTCTGTCACCAGTTTGTGAGTTGTGGGGTACGTATCTTTGAAGTAATTGAGGCAATTTGTGTCCTTGGGTGGTGGATCTTTATAGAGCCATTGGTTGATGTTTGGTGACATTTACTAGCCAGTCAAAGTACCATTTAACATAAAAGTGGTAGAACCAAACTGTAGTGCCTTGGTTGTCTCTGGTTCTGTCTTTCTTAGATTAGGTTGGCGGCCTTGAGTGTGTGGATCAATTGGCAGTGCTCCAACTATGAAGGCATCAGATAAACTATACTCACCATAGCCTTTATTTTTTATCTTGACTGTAGATAAGGTGGAAGAGAGGATTGTTTCTGGGTCTGAATGGGTTCGAGATGAACTGGCAACAGAGGTGCCAATATCAATCTCAGGACAGTGATTGGAATATGGAAAGGATGTTTCCAATGCATTGCAGTATGTGAAGGGCTTGGGATCTGTGCAGATGGTGATCTCATTGTAGTTATATGGGAATTTGATGCACTGATGGTAGGTGGAGGGGACGGCTTGCATAGAATGAATCCATGGGCACCCGAGGAGGATGTTGAAGGGAAGTTCAAGATCAACAACATGACATAATGTATCTTGGATAACCAGGCCCACTCAAATGGGTAATGATATGGTGCCTTCAGAAGTACGCTCCATATTGTTATGTGCCTTTATTGTGATGACATTATTTGTTATATCAACTTCAGTACAACCCAACTATTTTATGAATTTTAGAGTACACAGATTTAGGGTCAAACCATTATCTATCATGACCCATTTGATGGAAAAATCTTTAACCATAACAGTAATACGGAGTAGAGATTATAATCGGGTTCTTCTGAGGGTATGTCTATTGGTTTAAATGAGACCCCACAAGATGCAGATAGGTGTCTGACAAGGTTTTGGAATTCAGTGAGGTTGATGTCATTGGGAACATGGGATTCTTGCAAGGCTTTATTGAGGATCTCTTAATAAGTGGGTGAAGTGCGGAGGAGATCCAGGATGGAAATTTGGGCTGGAGTATTCCCTAGGTGTTCCAAAATTTTGTATTGGGTCCCAGTAGATGGGGCGAGACTGGCACCTACAACTGCTATCCTACCTCTACGAGTGGTGATTGCGCATTGGTTATTAACACCCTTGACATGGATGACATTGATGGAGGACTAGACTAGAGATATGCAGTCGATGAGATTATCGTAGTTGATATATGCATTTGTACAATCCTTTTTGTCAAAATTTTCTCCTTGGTTACCCTTCCCTTGATCAAAGAACTGAGTAGGATTGCCTGGGCCTATACCTAAAGTGTGTTTAGGGAATGCATTTTTATAGATGTTAAGGCCCGTGTTTGGCGATGGTTGGGTAGGATATTCCATTTTGATCTCTTTGTGGTCGATGAGATCCTAGATGTAATGTTTTAGAATCATGCATTTGAGAGTGGTGTGTCCCTTAACACGGTTGTATTCACAGTACTCATTGTCTTTATACCAGGCTGGCTTAGGTGTTGAGTCATCAAAGGGCTGAATTTTTGGGTACACCACTTGGTTAGCTTGGACCAGCTTGTGGAAGGTGACATCTATGGGTTCACCCAAAGGGGTAAATGTGTTCTGTGGCACATTCAAAGCGCGAGGCCTTTTTTGTCCATGTGGGACTGATATAGAATTTGTCTGATTCATAGGACCTTGGTAGTTGTGTTGATATGATTTTCCTGGAGGGGGATAGATAGTCGTGCCTTGAGGGTGCATGTTTTGCTGGTAAGTCAGTTTGGGATACGCGAGAGTGAGTTGTTGATACATGGGAGGAGGTTGAGGGTACACTTGCGGTGCTTGCTGATAAGTTTGGGTAGGTTCATTAGGACTGTCTACCACAACCTGAACATGTTTGGTGTCAGTGGCTTTGTCAGTTAGTGCGTTCTTGTTCTTGTTCCAGTACTGTGATCAATCATTGTTATGTTTTTCAGGCTGGGATTCTTTGTAGGATTAATTTTAAAAGCATGGGTTGGCAATGAGAGGGGTCTAGATTTCTTATTTTCCACAAGGGGAAAAGAGCATACTCTCCTACCCAATGTTGTTTTCTCCTAGACATGCAAAAAAAGTTTGTTCTTTCCCAAAAGATTCAATTGTTTAACACAAAGAAAGTGTGTCTCAGTTTTTTATCTTCCCAAAAGGGTAGAGAGTATAATCCCCTAACACTTTCTTTGGATTAGAAAAACAAATCTAGCTAATTATTCTTGGTGCCAAAAAAAAATTATAACAGACACGATCGTTTGGTCAATTTCTGATTTGAGGCAACCTGAAAGACAAACGTGAGTAGTTTTGAGTTTGTGTCTTTGGCAAGCGGTGCTGCAAAACAACTAATTAGTAGTTTCAGTTTTAGCCTTTGACAAGTGTTAAAAACACAAAAACCACTTAACAATTGTTAGCAAATAATAAAAACAATTTGACAGAACGCAGAAGCCGGTTCAAGGTGCAGACGTTGGTTCTGTGTTTTAGCTTAAGAATGATATAATGCAGGAAAATATGCCAAAAAACATAGAAAAATAGAAAATCTGTTATACCAGTCGCAGACGTTGATTCATGAAATGCAGACACCGATCAATGATTTTTCTGAACTGGCATTTTCGCAGACGTTGAAACATGAATCAACGTTTCTACAGATGTTGTTGTACCTGCAAGTTCACAAAAACATAACAAAACAGCAAACAAAGTTACTTATCCTTCTTCTTAGTCTTTAATTTGATCAAATTTAGCCATTTTGAGATTTTTCAAACAATTAATAGCTAGTGTTCTTTTACAAAGTATTCAAGATTCATTCCCCTACAAAAATTTTAACATTATAACTGCTTGTAAAATCGATCTCTGCTAAAAAATAGAATGCTCAAACATTAAAAAGCAGTGGTAAAGAGAGTGAATCTTGAAAAACTAAAAAAATTTCTTTGCAAAGCCTTAAACTAGCAATGCTAGGTGGAGACGCCAGTTCAGTGTGCAGACGCTAGTTCAGTGCAGACGATGAACGATAGTTTTGAGAGAAATGGTGTTTTTGCAGACGCCTCTACATAAAATGCAGACGCTAATCCACGTGCTTGGCAAAATTTGAAGAAAAAAGACAAGAATTAGAATGGTTTTAGGGATGTGGGTCCCACCAGGTGTGCCAGAATGTAGTATGGGTAAATATTCTATCTGTTGGGAGAAATCTCAAACATAAAACATTAGTGGGTTAGCACATGGAATTCATGAAAGAAGCAAGAACCAAACAAGACTTCAACATAACATCGGATTGAGCTAAAAACAAGTAAAAATGCACCCTACTCTACTCATTTTGATTTTCTCTTTTTGAGTAAATGTGGAAGTGCTCTCTCAAACACACAAAAATGCAAGTGAATCCCCAATGTAATGCAATATTGATAACAATGAAGGAATTCAAGAGCTAGTATAAGGAACTAGTCTCAAATTCTTCGCAAGATGATCTAAATTAGCCATCGAGATGATATGAAAACTATGCAAGATTGAGGCTATGAAATATGAAAAGTAAAAACTATAATTCAACTATGATTCATTTTAACCAAATTCAAGCCTAGTATGTGATTTGTATGTGAATTAAACAAGAAACTATAAGCATGAAAACTAGCTATGAAATTCTAAAACAAATCTAGCATGATAACAATGCAAATTGAGAGATGCAAAATGAAGAGGAGAAGGCCTCTATTTATAGAGTT
>MU223725.1:369212-387246 GCA_018584345.1 Thuja plicata | reverse complement strand
TCATTAATGACCTTAGGGGCTCCATTAATGAACCTTGTCTCCCCTCTCTCTCTCCCATTCTTCTATAAATTGAAGGGATTTGGAGCTCATAATAAGCCTCAATTTTTGAATAGTAGTGTTGTTATGCCAATATTTTGAAGGAATCTCAAAGCATTGTTATGCTACCCATTCCTTCATAGCTTCATGAACACTCATATAGTTACATTCTTACATGGTTATAATGCTCATTTTTAGACTAATATGTATGCTTAAGTAATTAAATAGTTATTCTAAACTTGAATCTTTCATACTAGGTTGTTTATGTCACTGGTATTAGCATAATCTGATGGTTGTTATGTTATTTTCTACACTCATCCTAGTTAGAAAGTAATAGGTCAATTTTAGGGTTTTATATGCTCATTAACCCTTGTTTCTCACTAACAAAATGACTTATTGAAGTGTTGTGTCACAGGTAACAAGTGCACAAATATACACACACATTTTTGGTGCCTACTATGGGGCTCAATTTTCCACTTGGCCTCATTTTGAACCAATTTTTCACTAATTTGCATGCACAGGATTCTGTTATAGGGTCATTTTTGGTCATTCTGGATCGCATCCAGGATACGCCCTCGCACCGCAGAAAATGAGGCTCGCATTTGGGATTTCCCAAATCATTTTTGGTTTAGGATCGCATTTGGGGAGCATTTAATCACATCTGGTAAGGAAAGTTGCATTTGGTTTATGTGTCGTTTGTTGTATTTCTGGATCGCATCTGGGGAAATTTTTTGAGAAATCCATAGCCTAACCACTAACGTTTGAATGTTTGATTTCTTTGGTCTTTTCATAGCTTAACCAGTGCTTGCAGGTTGTATCAAAGGATTTTCTTGGAAGTTGAATGAAGGATACTAACTTGTGGTTTTTTAGGTTTCCCAACCCCCATCTTGACCTCTATTTACTTGCTTTAAAAACTAAGGAACATTTTCCAATCCATCACTAAACTGACTAGAGGACTATGCTCTTTTCCTTTTAAGGAAAATTAGAAACTCACACCTCAGTTTATGGGTTGAAAGGAATTTGGAGTTAACTGAACAAGCAATCACATCGTATAATTTCTTTTGGATCAGTAATTGAACAAAAATAAAGCACTAAATATTGTGGGCTAATTGAACAAGTTCAATCGTATAAATTCTTTTGGGACATAGAAATTGAACAAGCAAACTCATTAAATATTGCAGTTAATTGAACAAGGCAAACTTTATTTTTCAAGCATCCTATTTTCATTAAATAGGAACATCTAAATTAGGCACAACATTTCTTGAGGGAAAGAACCGCTTTGCTTGACTTTGTTTTGGGAGCAAATGGCTTAGATTAGGATAGTATGCTCTTCTTCTTCGGAAGAATCAGAAATCCAAACATCCAAATCTCGCCAATCCTTTGTAAACATATTTAATAGTAGAGGGTTTTCTGATTGAGGAAAAAATCTCCCAGGAACGACCTGAGTGAGGACAAGTTTTATGCCAACCCTTCCAACTCACTATAAATAGTTGCTTCCTCGTAGGCTAAAGCCTCAGAAGATGAAGCCAGTTTTTTTCATGGAATTTTGACATCATTCCTTGAACATGCTTGGGTATATGTAGAGAAGAGTTGCTTGAATCTTTCTTGTGAGACTACATATATTCAAGTAATCATAGGGCTATACACCTCAATTTTGCCTTGTGCAATTCTATGGGGGATGGTTTCGAATGGACTGCCCAATAATATACAATAATTTCAACTGAAAGAATTCTTGATTCACCCCCGAAAGGGTGATAATATTTGTGTAAGGCAAAAAGTAATTTCCCCAAGACACTTGTCATATCATGCCCTCACTTGCATTTGGATTCGGCTAATACAACATCATGACTGGAGCTATTGTGTGCTTGGTGATGGATGTATTATTATTAGGATTTGAGTGTGTACCTAAGTCAATGAGCAAAGATTTTCATCCTCCACCTAGAGAATAGGAAAAAGATGAGTGTCTTTTTCACCCATCTAACAATGCAAATCTGTTTGACATATTTGCAAAATCATTAAAAAGATAACATCTTCAAAACAAACAACAACATTCATTCTCGGATCAACGCATGTGTTTTTCACTCACCGACAGGTCTCCGAAATCAAACTACAATCAGACAAACTTCACGCACTTCCAAAATAGACTTTTTAGAACTGATCAAAATTGATAAGAGGCATCATAAAATCGGATCTCATATGTCCTATATCTCATCTGGTATTTAGGATCGCATCTAGTATACTGGCTCACATTTGGTCAGCACATAGTTGCATCTAGGCCGGTTCAAGCTCACATCTGGTGTCATCTAAAGCTCTCATCTAGGAGCTCGCATCTAGGATAGTGGACATTTATAAGATAGTTTCTTAGAAATTCTCAATTGATTAGGATATCCTTTTGGCTCTTTAGCTGGTTCCTATTGTCTTTTCTGGTCTCCCTGTTGAAGTTTCAAAACTTTTTCAAATGTCTACCTTGCATGCTTAGTCAGTTTGTTACAATCGGTTCAATATGTGTGGTCTACCCGCTTTCTACCAACAACTTGGTTCCTAGCTCACTATCAGGGCAATCTAACCCTCTGACACTGGAATCATTTATGTCCACCAACAACAAACAGTTACTCTTACCTAGACACACCCACTTGAACAGTTTGAAACTCTCACTTGCACTATTGGGAAACATTGACAAAGTTGAGAAACAACTTCATGGTTAACACAAGATGCAACAAGTACACATATAAAGGATCTAAAGTACCTCCTAAAACACCACACTTTCAAGGGGAAACATCTTTTATTTCCCTACTTGATCTAGATGTTAGTAATAACTAAGAGGGGGGGTGAATCAGTGACCTCAAAAAATTATCCTTTAATCACTAACCACCAATCAAATGAATCTTAGATTATTAAGTCCCTACAAGATGCATGCCTTGAAATACTTATAATGATTAACTATCTTTCGGTTTACCTTGTATTTCCTTATTCTCCTTGATAACCAATAAGCAGTAAAACTATTTACCGATACTCAGTAAATATGCAAAGTATACCAATCAATCCAAAAATGCATATGTGAAATGTAAAACAATAAAGTAATAAACCACACACACAAAACACATGGATTTTTAACATTGAAACCCTGTTAAGGAAAAAACCACTGGGACTGGTACCCCAAATTTTTACTCTTCTGAAGTGAGCCATGTTAGGAGCCAACCCTATTAAAGGTTACAAACACACTGTTAAGAGTGAGCTTGTTAAAGGATTTTAATATGATTCTATCACTTGATATCTGGCATGTATATGCTACCAATATTGATCAACCTCTATGGGAACAATAGGTATCTGGCATATCTGGTGCTACCTAACTGCATTAGCCTCCTTCTTAGACTATGTGTCGGTATCGGGCACTCAATGCTATCTTCATGATAAAACTTTTTGGCAATCTGTTAGGATATGCCTTAATTATAGAAGACTGTTAAGTCCTACTCTGTTAAGAGACTTAATGCTTCAATGGTTAAACTGAAACATAATGACCTATTTCTAATGCAACTTGAATTGCAGATTTTTAGATCTATTTAAGTACAATACCTCTCTCATCAATGTATCAATTCAATTCTTTGTGCTCCACACTTTCTGCTCTGTGATGCTATGCTTCACTATTCGTCGGTGTCTACAGAATTCTTTAGCTCTTCTTCAGCTTGATTGATCAGGACTGTATGAAGTTATCCTTCATCAGTTTCTCTTTAGCATCCTCTTTCTATTCACTCCCCTTCCCGTGTATGTCATTGCTTATGGAAATGAATTATGCTTGTCTCTTATATAGACATGATATTCCTTAATTCTTGATTCTTGATTCTTGGCATGAAAAAAAATCCACCCAATTTGATTTACAGCTTTAACTCCTAATTTATCTCATAGTTATCTTCTTGCCAACTGTACAAATCTTCTTTAAATCAATTACTTAACTCTGGTCAAATAAAACAACCAGTTAAGTCTATCTTTAAGCTCTGCCAGCTAGATATTTTGTCATTTTCTAAACTCTCTATTCTATCGGTCAACTATGTAGTTAGTCGTTGGTGATAACTGCTAGTTTTGTCGGTGTGACTCTAGTTAGCTTTGGGATCTCCGTCCATCAGGCATCATTGGATTTTTCTCGTTGAGTAACTCTGTTTTCAGCTTGTCGGGCATCCTGTGTTTCTTCTTCATTGGGAAACACTTTCTTCTGCTCATCGGATATCACTTTGACTTTTTTTCTTTGCCTTTACTAATGGTGTGCACTCTGTCGGTGTTGTCTATCATTTAGTGAATACTATACTTTTATGCATTGCTAAAAGCATAACCTTTGTTCCATTGATTCTCTGAAGTCTTTGGCATTATGTACATGACCATATAGATGATATCAAGTTGACATCAATGACAATACAAACCATTAACTGATTTAATGCCTTGCATCATCTTCAACTTAACATTATCAAACATTCAATCAGTTACATGTCATCACTAGACCCCACAAATGGATAGAAACACTCGCAAATGGAGTGAGGCTTTTGAGTACTATAACAATGGAAAACACCAAAAGCCTAAAGATACGGATGAGGAAGAAGAACCCAAGTTCGACCATCCTTTATTTGAGTCTGGCAGTGAGAATGAAATCACTGAAGAAAAATATGAAAAACTCAAACAGAGAAAGAGATTCCATAAAATAATGGAGAAAATGATTGACAGGGATAAAGAGAAATGCTTCCTCCATCTAGCATCCACAAGTGTCAAATTACCTAAGGATTATGATGTAGAAAATCTCAAAGCAAAGGAGGTACCAACTCCTATATCCATTCTCACCAAGCAACTCACTTTGATGCAAACAGAGCTCACAAACCTCAAACAGGAGAAAGAACAACTCAAAACAAAATACTCTTTGGACGCCATTTGTCCATTTCCTTTTGACAAAAGTATCACTATGGTCCCATTTCTTCCCAATGTGGAAAGACCAAAGTATGAAAAATACACGAGAGAAAATAACCCACACAACCATGTACGGGAATTCTGTGCTCTAAGCATAGAATACATGAATGAACCTACATACCTCATGTGACTATTTCTAGGAATTTAAGGAGGTAATGCCATGGCATGGTTCTCAAAATTGAACCCTAAGGTCAAAAAATTCGAGGAGTTGATCCAATGATTCATCCAACATTACTCCTACAACATCCAACATGATGTGACTAGGATGGACCTATGTAATACCAAATAGAGAACTGGTGAATCATTTACACACTTCCTACAAAGGTGGAGGAAGATTTTTGCACGATATTCAGGGGCCATTCCTGAATCAGAGAAGATTGAGATCTTCATTAATGGCCTGGTGCTTGAATTAAACTATGCATTACAAATTCAAGGCTCTCCAAGCTTTGATAGAATGATTAAAAATGCCCTCCGTATTGAGGAAGTCATGGTCAAAAGGGGGGAGATCACCCTTCAAAATGAAAACAAAACCAACAAATCCAACTCCAAGCCTAAATGGTGGAAGAAAAACAAGAATGTTGTTAATGATGGAGTGGTTGACACCTCTAAAATTAATCCTAAACCTGAGGTGTTCAATCTAACTAATAGCATGCAGGAAAGCAAGGACACCAAGATCATGACCCTCGTACCCAAAGAAAACAATGATAATAGCAAGGGTCGGGCATGGACTTCAAAACCTCAAATAACTTTCACTCCTTTGGGATAACCTCTCGAGACTGTTTTAAAAACACTATTGGATAACAAAGTTCTCACAATCCCAGATTCCAAACCGTGGGAACCAATGGTCAAACCTAGGTGGTGGGATGATAATTCCTATTGTGTCTTCCACAAAAACAAGGGACACAAGACTAATAATTGCCTTAAGCTTAAACATGTCATCCAAGACCTCATTGAAGGAGGTAAGATCAAAGTAGACAAACACACTACCAATGAGGATCATACAGCATTCAAAAAACCCTTTCCTAATTATGACAAAGGAGAAACATCTAAAGGGAAAGGTAACAAAGTCAACTACACCTATTCCAATAATGACAATGTGATCAATATGCTAGACATTAAGACTGAGTCAATCAATGTGGTCACAATCAAAGGTGTCTCATTCCACTCAAATTCCATAACACGGAGCCAAGCACAGGTCACAATCAAAGGACCCCCAAAACCAACATCGACGTCCAAGGTTCCTATCGTTACTATTCCGAAACCAGCAGCCAAACATGTGGTTACTATTCCTAGATCAAAATATGACTTGGTTGACCAATTGCAATGAACCTCTACCAAAATTTCCATTTTTGAGTTTCTCAAAATATCCACAATACATAGGGAAATCCTAGAACAAGCTCTACATGCTGCTAACATCCCAAAGGATATTGATCTAGACAAATTCCAAGTGATGGTCAATCACATCTCCGCACCATATTACCTCTCCTTTTCTGAAGAGGTTGATAAGTCATTGACCCATCCACATAATCAACCCCTCCATATTGAATTCCTTATTCATAAATCCTATGTTAGATGTGTGTTGATAGATAGAGGCATAGGATTGAATATCTATACACTTGATCTAATCAAGAGACTGGGTCTCTCATAATAGACAATTAACTCTAGAAGCAAAATAACTATCAAAGCTTATGACGAGGAAGAGAGATCATCCAAAGGTCTTATTGTTCTACCTATCCGGGTTGGAAAATTTGAGAGGAACATCACATGTCAAGTTTTGGATCTACCCCTAGCCTACAATATCCTATTGGGGAGACCATCGATTCATGAAATGAAAGTTGTACCATCTACTTACCACTAGTGCATAAAGTTCCCAAATAATGGGGTGGAAGTGATAATTCATGTAGATGCTAACTACACTTGTAATAATATCAAAGCTGGTAGTATGATCCCACATAACAAAGAGGCTATGGACACAATTTCTCCTGGAACTACCAAGGACATGGTTATGAAGAGTTTTGGCAAAACCTTAAAACTTGAAGAAATAGGTATGGGAGAGTACAAGCTGGACCTAACTCCCTCACTGACAGAACTTCCAATATCACCAAGATCCTATGGAAAACCTTCCTCGACATTCACACCTATAGCATCCAAGGAGCCAAAAGTACACAAAGTGACTGGAATGGTAAAGGAATCCACATTTTCTTTAGATAACACAGAAGAATAGGCAGTCTTAGACTGGCTTTACAAAGGAGAACTAGTGGAGGCTGAGGTCAAACATGTAGATATATCCTCAGAACAGTATGGCAACGGATATGATTTCCTCAAGTAGATAGGATACAAAGGAAAAGGACCTCTAAATGACATAGGATGAGGGATTATTTAACCTATACCCATGGAGTTCCAGAATACTAGAGACAAAATAGGACTAGGTTTTCATAATAAAACTAATAAACCCGCTTCAAAAGGGAGTCCAAACTCAGATAAAGGGAGTGATGAAATAGATGAACTAGAGCAGTGTTCCTACAAAGTATTATTACATGTTGGTGCCGAGGATTCCAACTACCAAGGAGAACACTATGTACCTAGCTTTGAGGTACCATAAGATCTTCACACTCCCTTGTTAGCACAACCTCCCATTCAAGAGGTAGGAGACACCATAGCGGCTGGTCTAGAGATATCATTAATAGCAACGGTTACTCAAGAGACACCCCGACAATAGGATTTACATCCTAACTAGGAGAAATTGGTCACAGTTTCACATATCCTTGATCTACCACACTTTGATCCACAAGTAGCTAATCGGGTGCATCAAATAACTATTGTTGAATACTTGAATAGATCTGATGATGAGGTCACCGACTCTCATGATTATAAATGGGATGAGCTATCTATCACCACTGAAGATATTGGAATAGATACAATCCACATGTTTGTGGCACCCTCAGCTCCTCGTAAATAGTCTAACACTACTCCCAATGACACTGATAATCCTGAAGCAAAAGAAGAGTTCCTCCCCCCGATCATTGATGAAGAAACTGGTGATTACATAAGTCTAGAAGAATTTCATAGGCTACAAGCAAGAAGCCTCATTTTATGGAGAGATGATGAGACTTCTACTGACAAGTCGCTAGAGTTTGGTCTACATATAACTAAAAATGATCCTTTTAATGATGATCTCACTCTTATTGATCTAAACATTGAAGAAATTAACTTGACAAAAATTGTCATGTCGGTTAATGGTCTTGATGCTAGCGCGATGATGTCCTTCCCAGAGTCTGACTCCCTATCATTGATACTTCCAAACCTAATTGATTGGACTAAAATAGATCCTACTCCTATCCTCAACTTTCACAATGACCACACCCTAGCTTGTTATCTCAATGCTTGTGAACCTTACCCTTCTTACACCAATGCAAGGAGCGAGAACATGTCACGAGAGGATATTAGGTTTCTCAGTCAGAAACTAAAAATTAAAAAGAAAAGGAGGATTGATGGTGAAAACTAGTTTGTGGCAGTATCAGATCCCAAAATAGTAAAGAGAAAAGATGTATCCAATGGTGAAAACCTCTCATAGGTGCCAAAGGATGAGACTCTTGATATCCTCCCTGAACACTTTCAAGAAAGGTCTTCAGTACTGATTGAACCAACATAGCCAGTAAATTTGGGCACCATTGAAAATCCTCAAATAGTACATCTTGCACAATCCTTGTCTAAAGAAGAGAAGACACAGTTCACAAAATTCTTGAAAGAGAAGAAGATTAACTTTGCATGGTCTTATACCGATATGCCAGGGCTGGATCCTAATCTAATCATGCACCACTTATCTATAGCTCCTAGGATTAAGCCCGTGAAACAAAAACTTAGAAAGATGCATCCTCATGTTGCATTATTAGTAAAAGCAGAGCTAGAGAAGTTGTTGAAGGCCGGATTTATCAGAGTCATTGCCTATATAGGATGGATCTCCAATGTGGTCCCCGTATCTAAAACTGATAAATCTATCAGGATCTGTACTGACTTTAGAGACTTGAACAAAGCATGTCCAAAAGATGACTCCCCTCTACCTAACATTGACATGATCATAGAGCTCACAGTAGGCTTCTAGATGTATTCATTAATGGAAGGATTCTCGAGCTATAATCAAATCAAAATCACCCTGGAGGATCAAGAGAAAACTGCATTTACATGCGCATGAGGCACCTTTTGCTGGAACATCATGTCATTCGGGTTAAAGAATGTTGGTGCAACATATCAAAGATCCATGACAACTATATTCCATGACATGATGCACAAGAACATGGAGGACTACATGGACGACACATTGGCTAAATCCAAAGAAAGAGGTACTCACATTGATGACTTAAGAAAGATATTGGATCATATGGAACAGTTCCAACTCAGGCTCAACCCAAAGAAATGTTCCTTTGGGGTCCAATCAGGGAAGCTCCTAGGATTCATTGTTTCAGCATAGGGAATTGAGGTAGACCCCGCTAAGGTTAAAGCTATACTAGAGATGGCTCCTCCATACAACATCAGTCAAATGAGGACACTACAAGGGAGACTTTAGTCCATCAAGAGATTCATGTCCCAACTTGCAGACAGGGCACAACCCTTTACTAAATTACTACATAAAGGGGTTACCTTCAAATGGGATGAGCACTGTGAAGCCAACTTCTGAGAATTGAAAGGATACCTGGCTACTCCTCCTATTCTTAAGGCACCTATTCATGGAAAGCCCTTACTCCTATACATTTTAGCTATAGCTACATCCCTAGGAGTCTTACTAGAACAAGAGGATGAAACCAAGAAAGAAAGAGCTATCTACTACATTAGTAGAACACTAGTCACCTACAAGCTCAATTACAACATTATTGATAAATCATGCTTAGTAGTTGTCTTCGCATCACAAAAATTAAGACACTACATGTTGTCACATACCATAAATCTCATTGCTAAGATAGATCCTTTAAAATATCTCTTAAGCAGAACAACATTAATAGGTCATTTGGCAAAACGGGTCTTGATTCTAGGTGAGTTTGACATTGAATATGTAGAATGAAGAGATATCAAAGAACAGGTCCCATCTAACTGAATATCCATGGAAGATGTACTTCGATGGTTCATTCACTCAACAAGGCTCTGGAGTAGGGATCCTATTTATAACTCCTCAAGGTTACAAGATTCCCAAATCTTACAAATTGATGTTTCCATGCACCAACAATATTTCAGAATATGAAGCATTGGTAAACGGTCTTAAGCTAGCTATGGAGTGGAAGATTTTAGAATTACACGTATATGGTGACTCCCAACTAATTATCAAATAGGTCAATGGGGAGTATCAAACAAAAGATGAGAAGTTGATGCCCTACAAGCAGCTAGTTGATGACCTAAAGAAATACTATGTCTTCATCACATTCTAGTAGATACCAAGATCAAATAACAAAGCTGCAGATGTTATGGCTACCTTGGCATCCATGTTACAACTAGAAGAACATAAATTCCACTATGACTTCTTGGTGGAAGAAATATCCTATCTTTCCTTTGATACCCCTGAATACCAAGTAATCTGCACTTTGAATGCTCTAGACCAATCTTGGTATGCCAATATCATTGCTTACCTTTCTGACCAAACCATCCCTAACAATCTATCCAGAAATGAGAAAATATCCCCGATTAGGACAACATCACGTTATGTCCTCATAACTAACAACCTATATGACGAAGTCTTGATGGTATGCTTCTTAGATGTTTAGGACTCAAATATTCTGACCGTGCGTTAACATAAGTCCATGAAAGTGTATGTGGATCACACTCGAACAACTTTTCATTAGCAAAAAAACTGCTCAGAGTAGGCTATTACTGGCCTACCATGGAGAAAGATGCTATTCAATTTTCAAAAACCTATCATAAATGCCAGACACATGGAAATCTTATCCATGCTCCTACCAGAGAACGTATACCTTTCATAACACATTGGCCATTCCAATAATGGGCCTTTGACTTGGTTGGACAAATATATCCCAACTCTTCAAATGGACACAAGTTCATCATTATGGCCACTGAGTATTTCACAAACTAGGTCGAGGTCATTCTGCTAATCAAAGCCACTAGAAAATAGGTGGCTATGTTCATTTTGAACTACATTATTTGTAGATATGGGATACCCTCTTCAATTGTAACAGACAATGGGGGCCAATTTAAAAATCAAGACATTGATGACCTTTGTGAACAGTTCCATATCACTCAACATTGTTCCTCAATATATTACCCTCAAGGTAATGGATAGGCTGAGGCATCAAACAAAAATATTTTAAAAATCCTACATAGAACTGTAAGTAATTTTGGCAGAGACTGGCATCTACAACTAAATCCAGAACTATGGGCCTATAGAACAAGCATCAGAATACCAACTGGAGCCATGCCATTTGCTTTAGTCTATGGCACTAAAGCAGTACTACCTATTGATGTCGAGATCTCATCTTTGCGGATATCTTTACAAGGTCTTATTACTGACAAACAATACCGCATTGATCAGGTGAATTCTTTAGACCTACTAGATGAGCGCAAACAACAGGCATTCGATCATCTAAAGGTGTACCAAGCACGAATGTCCAAAGGGTACAATAAAAAGGTCAAACCACACAAGTTTGAAGTGGGAGATCTCATCTTAAAAGAGAATCCTAAGAACCAGCCTAACAAAGAGCAGAAAGGAAAGTTTGAACCTAACTGGCTGGGACCTTATGTTATCACTTCTACTTTTGGGACTGGAGCTTATCAACTAGCTACACCTGAGGGAGATGTTCTTCCATATCCTATCAACACTCTACATTTGAAGCAGTTCTACACTTGATGTATGGCTAGCAGAGCCTGTACAGCAAAATTTTTTTACAAAATACCAAAAACATTCAGAAAATTGATCCTGAAGAAATCCAAACAAAATGGAAAAAGTCCTGAAGAAAGGGTATCCTTGGTGAAAACCTGGCAAAAAGGCACCTTGATACTACAAAAACATTTGAAAAGAAGTAAAAATAGTAAAAAAAAATTGAAAAAGAGAAAAGTGCCTTGATGAGCACATGGTAAAATGGGCATCTTGGTGGAAAAAAGAAAAGAAAAGATCTTTCCAAGTAGTGAAAACCTGGCAATCAGGCGTCACTTGTGTTCAGCGCTCCATCTATCAATACATGTCTGATACTAGGCCTTCATGATTTCACCTGTGCTCCAAACACTAACTTCATTCCCTAAATGGCTATCTTATCCTCGCTTGGGATTTGTCTGTATTTATGTCTTAGCAATAAGTCATTCTGCACTGGGGGCATCTTTGTTGGCATGGTAGGTTGTGGTTGCTAGGTTTCTCTAGGATGGTTTGCCTTGCGAACATAATGTTTCTTGGTACATGCAAAATGATGTCACTTTTCAAAACATGGGTGTCTTTTCAAACATCACGTATCTAGACATGACATTTACATTAACAAAGTTCCTACAAGGCTATATTGGATCACAAACATGAATGGATTATCCTATTGATGCACATACATGGAACACCATATTTCTTGTATTCCAATTTTCTGATTGCTGAATCTTTACTGTGTTTGACAAATGAATGCACAAGTACTACTTAAACACATAGTTTTATATTGGTTTGATTATGATTCTTTTATTTCCTAATGATGTTTTCAACTAGGGGCATCTAAGTAATTATAAATTTTATTTGCTTGATTTACAATTGATGATTTATTATGTCTTCTTAGTTACTCAATGATGTCTGCGCAAAGACAAAGAGTCACAAGGATAGGGGGCATAATTTTTTCTTGGTTTTCTACATATGGTGATTATTTCAAAAGGATCCTATAAATTTCACCTAACTTGGATGTTTATGGTAAGAGCTGCCACTATGGGTGGATAGCCGCATATATCTCGATCTTTGTTATGTGTACACTACGGTGAGTTTGAAACAATTTCCTTGTCTATTTTCTGAAACAGATTCTCGCTAAGGTATACAAAGCATAATGTACCCAAGGATATGAATTTTCAAGGTCATTGCGGGTTTAATATCTTTCCTTATACAGATTCTGATATAATAAAAGGAAGGTAACTATTTTGTTATCCTGGCTTCTATGCCTTGATGCCTAAGTCTATTTCTGACATTTCAATAAAACATAGTATTCATACTTTCATAATATCAGTGGGTATTAGTGATGGTTGTACTATCAGATGGTATCCATTTTGAAAGAGTTCCCAATGATAATAAAAATATATACATTTGCATACCAACAAAAAATTCCTAAGAGTCTTCATATCATTACATTTTTGACAATTGCATGGGACATAAACAAGAAAGGAGAAACATTAAAGGCATTTTGAGCTCCAAATTAACTCAATTTTTCTTCTTCTAAATCTAGTTAATTACATCATCCATATTACTGATATATATCATTGCACATCCATAGCATACATTTTGCATTCATAAAAAGAAGCAACGGGAAAATACCAAAACAAAGCATCCATGTATTGCATTTTTACTTTTACATCCTAAGTGCATCCATACATTTTAATTGCATAAAGAAAATCAAAAACATACATTTGCATCTTCACATAAGTATCATTTCAAACATATTTATATCAGTGATCAAATAAAAAATGATGTTATCATCTAAATCTAACTCATCACGAGACCAAGATATCATCACATGTGCAAATCACATCTATCTTATCTACCAAAGAAAATAGAACTCATAAAACATGTAAGAATCAGGAGCAAGTGTATCACATATATATCTCTCAAAACAGGATCCACAGATCAAAATATGACACAAGTCTACATAAAGAGTATCAGTGAGATAGAATGAATCAGATATACATATATGAGTGTCATATACAAAAGAGGATCTCAAAAGGATCCAGATATACAATGTGAACTTAGATATACAAAATATGACAATATAAATCAGCTCTGGTTCCCCCCCTCTCCCTGATCTGGAGGAGGAGGAGGAGGAGGCATGGCCCCCTCTGACTACTGAGCCAACCAAGAAAATGATGCTGCTCTCTTCCCCTCTAGAACTGCTGCATAATAAAGTGCATAATAATACGTGGCTCTCTGGCCCTGGTGAACCATTGTATGGGCCTGCATAACTCACTCTATCTTGAGCCACTCAAGTTGGGCATCTCTATCAACAAGTAAAGCATCCACTACTAAGATCCTAGACTCTACTTCTGTAGCCCTAGCCTCTACTACTATCGCTCTAGCCTCTAAAGCTATAATCCAAGCTCTAAGTTGCTCTCTCTCCTTCTCACACTGAGATAGATGATCCTCCTCTTTGCCAGATCCCCTGCCTAATTCCTTCCCTAAGGCCCTATCCAATTGTCTCTGTGGCTTCTATCTCTACTTCCTCTGTTGCTCTCATGTAATTAATGGACCAGGATCAATTCAAGGAGAAAAAAATCTAAATCGGGTACACCGACCCTCCCCACTCCCACTAGCAATCTCTGTGTGGCCACCCACTACACCACCCCCCCTATCATCACCACTATCATCACCATCATCGAGAGGAGGTCATCTCCCATCTCTACCTCCATCTTGGCCTCCATCTCTACCTTCATGCCAGCCACCACCCCTATCTCTCTATGCTCCTCCCCTCCCTCTGGCAGGACAATCATCAGTATCATAATCTAAAGGCTCCTCTATGCATAGAATAACCTCCTCTGGCACTGTGAAATGAGGAAATGGATACTGAAGCATCTGCATGGTTTATCCATCAAAAACACCTACATTGGAAACCTCAAGGCGAAGATACCAATCTAATCCAACCATGTCATGAATTTCCTGATGCGCTATCTCATACCTTAGCTAGGCACCCCACAATGGTGCCTCATCTTGGATCCGTGCATAAACAATAATATCCTTTATCCTGCCCTGCCATCGGCCATATTGTCTCAACACTCGGGTGTGAATAAACTGCTCTATAACATATCTAGTCCTCCCAATAAGATACCGACTCTAAAATAAAAATGGTACCTGTCGTGCATCTGAGGTCCACTCCTCGTAGTCTAAATATGGTCACCAAACAACCTCAGTCATATCATCAAAGAGCCGCCGCCAGTACTCTACCTTGCCCAGATGGGGCTACTAAATAAGGCCTACATACATGTATATGTAAGGCTACTTTGGTACTCGCTGTCTATCTAAAATCGACCGCATAACAGGGATGTGCTCCCAAGCCCATATTTGAAGAATCAAAATACAAACGGTCATGCTCCAAGTATAATGATATACTATCTCATGCAAATCTCGATACATATGGGCTAAAATAAAACTGCCCCATGAAAATCTCTGTCTATGGGTAGCCATCTTCTCTAACATGTCTACCCAGCCAACCATGAATCCATGCTGACCTCTGTCTAGCATCAGGATGCCACCTATCAGACCTACTAAGTACATAGATAATCGATCATAGTGATCGACCATATAGTCCCATGAGAGGTATCTACAATCAATTGTGTCATCCTAAAAGTATCGGCAAGCTACTCCAATCACTACAACCGACATCACCTCGATGCATACCTCATGAACAATAATTAGAACCCAAAGTATCTTCCATACGTCCTCCAGAGTCATTGTGATCTCCTCGGTCAGCAAATGGAAGGTGTTGTGCTTTAAGTGCCATCTCTCAGGAAGAGCAGTCAACAAACCTCAGTTTACCCGAGATATGGGTAAACCTATCAAAGACCATAATCCACATCAGATCATTGTAGTCTGCTCATCATCAAAAAGCAATCCAAATAGAGCAAGCACATGACCTAGATATGTGCCTCTAAAAGTGACTACCTCAAAATTTGCCTACTTTTTACACGTACAAAGATGAAATCAGTATTATATCTACAACAGAGATCCAAAATCCTGATCAGCTAAATGATTCAAGGTCTGCAACATGCAAACAAATAAAAAGGATAAATATCCTAAGTCTATAAATGAGATACAATTCTAAACAAATAGGGTGTGATCTCTTTTATAGGATGCAATCTAGGGTATACCGGATGCAATGGAGTATACTGGGTGCAATCCTGACATATGGGATGCGACTCTATATGCCGGGTATGATCTTTAAAGGATAGGGTATGACACAAAATCAAATATAAACAAAAACAAGGTAAAAATAGGCACACAAGAGGCGATCCAGGATATCCTGGATGTGATGCAAAAATTTGGAAAAACCGGATACAATCTGGGAAATCCCGGATGTGACACAGGTTTTGCAGGGTGCGATCCGGAATCCCAAATGCGGCCCAAAATTTAGATGGCTGTAAAAAATACAAAAATGCATGAAATTGAAATTTGCAAAATTCACGAGGTAGTTTTATGAGCACTTACCGGAGGGGGGTAGTCAGCCAGGTGCTGATGTTGATGGCTCATCTTGAAATGATGCCTCCTCACAGGGACTACCATCTTTTCTGTAGAGCTCTCAAATTTACTATGGATAATAGTGAAAATGAATAGTCAAATGGTAAATTTTGAGGCTTATATTGGTGTTTTGAGCCATTTAGGAGTTCTGAAACTCCTCCCAGGCAACTACAACTACATTTCTATTCTCTTTTTAGTCAATCAGGAACCAAATCGAAGGTTCCTAAGATGTTTTATACTGCACAGTGTCATTTTTGCGATAGTTCCAAAAACTACGGATTTGTTCCATTTGTTCCAAAAAAATCTGTCAATACTGCACATTTTATCATAAATCTTGGTCTAACCTCATTTTATCGGTCTCACCACTCATATTTTCACATAATTAACTTGCTACTAGTGTGTTTATTTTTAAACACACCATCTATTTCCACTTCTTCTACTCCATTCTTTCTTTCCCTAACCGCTTCTTGCAACTGATAAATTCTTTCAACTGAGGGATTTATTTATTTTCCTTCGATTTTGTTCCCAAGGGGGCATGATCACACTATAATCAATTAATTTTTTCTTGAAACAGCATTAACAACTTTGTTATCAAACAAACTAGGGGCATGAAAGTTTCCTTGACTAAGTCAAAACTATTGGATAGAAATCTTTGATTCTCATAAGTTGGATATCTTGTGTTTCCTCATTTTAAAAGATTCTTACTAAGCTCCTAGCAGCTTCATACTGACTTTCGGATGACAACCAAGTTCAGAATTAGTATTATCAATCTTTGGATGACAACCAAGTTCAAAATTGGTATCTTTAAGATCTTTTATTGACCTTTGTATGACAACCAAGTTCAAAGTCAATTCTATCAGTTTAGTTCAATCAAGTGCGAGACTGATCTCATCAACATTTCATTTGATAACCAAGAATGGGATTCTCAATCTTTCGGAAGTCAAAATCAAAAACTTTCTTTGAATCAATGTGTTGCTCACACATCAATTCAAAGAGGGGCAAATGTAACCACCTGGATTTGTTCTGTTCTGACTATGGACCCTATTTTCCCTAAGTGTGATCATACCCCCAATTATGTCATGACAATGTTACTTTGGCATAATTTATTTTAGATCAAATTTAATGGCCTAGGTGATTTTTATCACTGAATTATATTAACTATTATAGCCATATAATTCAAATCAAATTCAAACATGGCTATAGTATTTAATTATAAAGGAATTAAATAAACCCCTAAATCAATTGTCCACTTGCAAATAACCCATTACCCTAGCCTATTTAATTTAATTAAAATGGCTATAGTCCCCTTAATTATTAAAAAGCAATTAAGTTGTTTAAATAATTAAAATTCCTATTTTTGGATGAATTAAATAAGTTTAATTCATTTTATTAATATTCCTCTAAACCCCCAACCTAACCCAACTCAACCACTTGGACCCTAAGTTCAAACCTTTCCCAACCCATTCACCCTTGCTAACCTTCTTCTAATCCTAATCTAATTCTAACCCCCTTCCTAATGTTGTCACATTCCTTTAAGGAATGATTAACAACTCAACCCACTTGAGAAAGTCAACTTTCTCAAGCATGACTTCTCTAAGGACCAACTTGCCAAGTTGAGCCTTACTCCCTCCCATGCCTCTTAAATGAATTTCATTAATG
>MU223725.1:344285-367768 GCA_018584345.1 Thuja plicata | reverse complement strand
CCTTTGAGGACAACCATTTAAATGGTCCCCCCATTTGAAACCATTTGAGGGATCAAACTCAACCAAGGATTAACCCATGGTCAATTCACTCTACCCCCTACCCTTGGGAATTTTCTATAAATACAAGTCATTTTGTATGCATTTCATATCCTATAAAATTTGAATGCATAGCATCATTACTATTGGCAATTTGTTAGCAATTGAGATAATTTTGATCATTTTGAGAAGAAAATTGTTTATTTGAGAGCATAATCATGAGCATTTGAGTTGCAAAGCACACACATCTTGAGAATTTGAGCTAGATTTAGGTATTTTGTATCGATTTTCTCATTCTAGGATTGTCCTTGAGAGAGATTAAGGCTGAGAGATCTTTCAACAAAGCTTATTTAGAGAACCATGAGATGTCATGGATTTAATTGCAATTCTTTAGGCTAAATTGTTATTTCTTTCCATAGAATTGTAGTTGTTAATCCTAATTTCATGAAGGTGTAATTTCTCACACACAGGAAGCAAGAAGAAGAGAGGTTAAGAAGCTTGGAGAGAGCACTAGAAGAGAAAGGAGGAAGAGTAAGGATGATTACAGAACTCCTAGAGGGAGAAATAAATAAGGAAGAAGAGTTGTTGAAAGAGGATGAGGAAACCAATGATGAAGAGGTTCCAGATGTTGAATCAAAGATGGAAGATGTTGATGAAGACAACAAGGAGTCAAATCTTGAAGGGCTTGGGTGTGATGGTAGTTTACTAGTTGGGACAATGACATGTCCTTTGGAGGCTATGATGCTTGAAGTTACTCCTATAATATATTGTGAGGCTCATGATGCAGCTTTAGTGATGGATGATCACTTTGTGTGCCAAGATGAATGGCATGATGAAGAGAAAGAAGAGTTCACATCAGGTAAAGATGAACCTGAATATGCATCCATTATTGAAGAATGGAAAGGATATGGTGGTAGTGTGGGGGATCAAGAAGAGAAGGCCTTAAAACAAGAGACTAGTATTGAAACAATGGGCCAAGATGAGGCTCAAATGATGGTAATTTTTTCTCCAAATATGGAGATATTGCAGGTTATAAAGATGATGAGTATGGTAGTGATTAGATGACAGCAGCAGCAGTAGCGTGTAGTGTTCACGTTGGTAAGAGATTCCAAGCCTAAAGTAAAGATGAAGGTGCAAGAAGGGAGGACCACATGGTTCAATGAGGACCTATACTTGTGTAATTTCAAAATGAAGGACTGTAATTTTCTCTATTCGTTAATTTTGTAGGCATTGTTTCCAAGAGGACTTGGAAAAGCTTCAAATTTAAGGAGTATAGTGCAGAGCACTTAGAGCATAGGGGTCACCTTGAAGCCCTGATGGAGATCCAAGGAGAGGAAAAAACCATGACCTATGAGGTCTTAAATTATGTAATTTTGGCCATTAGAGCCACCAAAATGTTGTGAAATGCACTAAGGTGCCAAAAATATGTAATGTTGCCTTGTAGGCAAAATAAGGTCTAATGAGGTAAAATGGTCTTAGGGGTAGTAGTAAGGTATTGGTTTATAGTTTTTAATTCATTTAATAACCTATTGCAATTGTTTAAATTCATTATTCATGTAGTTGTCGAGATGACAACTTAGTTGTCAACTTGAAAAAAATTTATATCTTTTGTAATTGTCAAATTATGAGGACAGTCAGTTTGTGGGAAGTTATATGGTATTTATTCAGTCTTTTTGGTTTCCAAGAAACCTATTTATGATGTAAAAGAATGATAAAAGATAGGGTGCTCAGGTGATAAAGATTTTGGAATTTTGAATCAATGAAATAATATATTTTTTGCATTTAACTGTTTCCTTATTGTAACAGTCACTATATAACGTATTTTCCTCCATAAAAATATTTTTTTTTTAGATTTTATTATTTTGGGATTTTAGTGGCATAAATTAACTTCATTTTTTATTTGGAATCATCCAATTTGGAATTGTATAGAGAAAGATATCTACATTTTTATGAAGACTGCCCAAACCCTCACATAAGGTAAGCCGAGAGGGATAAGATGTGATTTATCTTAGGTGGAACATCCAAAAATCCTCTCATCTTGGGAAGTGGTGAGTATGGTGTGTACACTAACTTTCCTATGGTTTGCCAGAGTACCATGCATCTTGGAGCACGTGTTGGTGTGCATTAATGAAAGATGATTCTTATTATGTCATAAAGAGGACAATGATAGGGCAGTTTGAAGAGGAGTCCTTCATGCATGTGTCTAGGGAGTTCTATGAAGGAGGCAGGAGTTTGAGAAGTGATTATGGTATTTCCATAAGGTGTTTGAGTGGTTAGGGAGAAGGGGGCCCTATGCAAAGGGTATTTTAGAGTGACTGTTCCATAGGAAGAATTTACTGTCCTAGTGGACATCAAGTGTAGATTTTGCATTCAAATGTGGGGATGAATAGTAGATCAATTTGGTGAATACATTATATGTTGTAGTGGGATGTGTATATATTCCTCTTTTTGAGAAGATAAGTGATGGATTTATAGAGAGTGTTCCAATTTGGTAGTTTATTGTAGGGAAGTGAATTGTTCTTGGATTGGGACAGTCACAACACCAAATCAAATATGCAGGAGTGGATAAAAAGAAAATTTGAATGGGTGCAGATCTTAGTATGTGGAGTCTATTGGAGGAGAAGTTAGATAATGAAGGAGTAGTGAACATTGATAGGCCTAGTGAGGGGTTGGATCCATGATGTTGATCCATGATGTTAATCCATGATGTTGATCCAATTATGAGAAACCTTTGAGTGTTGTTACAAAAAAAAGGAGTGATAGGGAATTATCCTAAAGAATATTGTTGGTTGGCCATAGCCTATGCATCAGGTTCCCCTATGAAAAAAGGGTTTTTATTGCTTCTTTTATATCTGGTGAAGAATGAGATTTGGTATTGAGAAAACTATGGGCATGGGGGAGTCACTCTGTTTTGGCCAAACCATAGACAATATTCGTTAACCCTCTTATTGAACCATTCAATGTTGGTTCATCTCCCCATTTTAACACTTTATTTTTGGACTCTTTCTTTGAGGGCGATTGGCAAATCTATTGGTCATTTCTTAAAGGTGGATGAGGCTATCACAGCGATGGGCGTATCTACATTTTCTCGCATCCTAATTGGCATTGATATCTCCATATCCCTACTAGGGGATGTGGTTCTCATGGTCTAGGAGAGGCCATGGACCCAATCATTTGATTATGAGGGTCTCCCCTTTCAATTTTGAAAGTTTGTCTCTACTGGTCATTTGGCTATAGATTGGTCTCTCTCACATCGTAAAGGTGATGTCACTAGGTGGAAGGATTCAAATGATGACCATTTGACTTTCCTTGCCTCTAACCCCTCCTTCTATTAATCTCTACAAGTTGATGATGTCTCCCTAAAGTGTGGTACTCCTTTTGATTTGGCCTCCTCTAACTTGATGGATCTAACTCCACCTCTTATTATTAGTTTTGTCCCCTCTAGCGATGTAAACCCTTATTGAACTACTGATGCTACTAAGTTGATCTTTCCTATGGTTGATGTGTTTCATCTTGGTCAACATTCTTTTCTTGGTGTTACTATTGTTTATTCTCTCTCTTTGAGGGTTCCTCCCCACTCTCCTTGTGGTAGGGACCCTCCTGAAAGTATTGCCTACATGATTATTTGTTGATGAAGGAAAAATCACTCTGTTGTCACTTGTCCTCCTCCCCATGATGCGGACATGTTTTCAACCCACTCTTGACATGGGTTTCTATTTGTGTCTCTAATATGTTGTCAATGGTCTTTGTTGACCTTATTATAAATTGTTTCTTTAGTATGTATTGCTAATGCAATCAGGTTAAGGTTTTGTAAGGGACAACACCCTTGTTTTGTTTCTTTTAATTTCAAAAACATACAAGACATCTACAATCCAATCTTAGCCAAAAAGATAAATGGTTACAAAATCCAACCTCAACAATTTTTCATATACTTTATTTTATACAAAAACTATTGCACAAAACTACTAAAATGTATTATGTAATCCAAGTTGGACCGTGTTATTCAAATTAAATTTTTGGTACTAAATTTTTCCAATGCTAAATATGTTTTGAATGGTATAACCCAATGTCACATACAACATAAATTGTACCCTATAATTTTTTATAAATTATGATTACCACATATCTAAGAATCGCCACAATTAAATATATATTTTAGATTGTTCATAGTATTATTCAAGTTGTACAATAGACTTCTACTCACATTATCTCACTTGAATACATTGCAAGTGCTCAAAAGTAAATTCAATCATCAATTGAACAAATCCTTATCATAACCATGCACCATCCAAACATATAAGTGCTTCATATGCTCAGTCAAGATACTTGCTATAACAACCAAGTTGACTACTATCTCAAACAATAAATCTCTTATATGGTATCATGCAAATGTACAAAAGATAATATTCTATCCAAATGAATTTCAATTTGAATGCCACATAGAATCATCAATTTTATCCTACCTCAACTTGTTATTTAAACATAAACACCAAATCCAAAGGTAACAAATAGGCTTGGGTAACTACTAAGAACTCATCAACATAGTTGGAATAGCAGCCATAGATAGTTTCTAAGACATCCAACTTACGACATCTTAAAGGCAATGTATACTTATTAAAATAAGTATGCCTTAGTTCATCAACATATCCAACAAAATCTATGATCAAAAGTCCCTATATATATATTATTCTAAATGCAGTATAAACATATGATGAAAGAGATTAAAGAGCGTCCATATTTTTACTAAAATATAATTAAGTACATGTTTAGTAAATGATCACAATAGCTCCATATAAACCTTCACTCCAACATTTTTCATGTGAACATGAACCTCTATGAAGAAATAATTAAAAAAAATAGAGGGAAACTTTACAAATAAAATCCACACAAGCACGTGCATGCACACACATACATATACATATATTCTATCAAGGATATAATGAAATCTAACAAAAGAAATATCAACCAACCATTCATAGAAGGAAACACACACATGCATGCACAAGCACAAAGGTACACACACACATGAAAACAACCAGAAAGATACAAGTGCATGCACATGCACACATGTGACACACATGCATATGCACACGCGCACATCACACACATGCATGCACACACACACACACACACACACACACACACATAGACACACACATGCACACATACATAAACATATAAACACACACATGCACATTGATACATGCACATGCACACACACAACCAGACACAAACACAAACACACTAGGAGACACATACATAGATATACACATACCCTCACACATAGATGTGCATGCACAAATACACACACACAAGCACATGCACACCCGTACATGCACATGCATAGACACACACATCCATGCACATGTAGTGACACACACAATATGACCTCTTAAGAATAAGGATACAATTCAATATTCAAATATAAATTCAATACCGCTCAATGAGAGGGAACCTTCTTAAATATAGGAGTGATAAAATACCTAAAGAAAAATTAGTTACCCCTATTCAAACTTATGATTTATGAATTATCAATAATCTAGTATTATTAGACTATTATTAGTTTAAATGGGATATGATTAATAAATTATATAATATATAAGGTTTATAACATTATAGTAGAATAGTGTGTAAATTCTATAAGGGAAATGACCCCCAATAACATTATTTTCCTACATTCCCCGTATGGTAAGTGCAAGAAGTTGAGTCCACTTATGGAGTAACTTTCATACATAGCCAAATTATTGAAATCATGCTCATCGAAATGAGTTCCTACTTAGAATGAATTGGGTCTCATTTAGCTTCGAGACCCCGAGCTAAAATTTTAGAAATTGTATCATGTTTCAGAAAACAAAACAGGATCCTATTTTGAAAAAAAAATGGGACCCGGTTTCAAAACAAGATCCCATTTTGAAAAACAAAATGGGACCTCATTTTAAAACAGGATCCCATTTTGAAAAAAATATTATTTGTTAAAGAAAACCTTCCATCAAGTCATTTTTTTGTTATAATTTTAAAAATAGGCAAACACTATCGCATTTACTAAACGCGATCCCATTTCTAAAAAATTGAATTTCAAGCCTGCTTTTGGCATTGGCTTTTGGTTTGGAAAGAGGCTTGGGTAGCTGAACCATAGCCTTGGACCTAGTTTGACCTACAACTTGAAGGTCCTCCTAGTGTCCATACAAAATAGGGAGTTTAGACATATATCTGAAGATATTTTTAGAGGAATATTTTGACAAAATAAAAACTCATTATAGATGAGATAATTTATATTCTAAATATTTTATTTTTAAATTGGATTAACTTGTCTATTTCTTTATTAATTTCTACTAAAATAGGTCCATAAACCCAAAATAACATGCTTTCTTATTATTCTAATAACTTTTTTAATTTTATATTTTTTGAAAAAAAGGGCATCAAACTAGTGATAATTCTATTTGCTTTGAAAAAATAAATTTAAAAAATGATAAGTTTAGGTCAAACTATGCTTGTTATACACAAGGGGTTTTAAAAACAACAATTACGCCTAATAAAATATTGATAAAACTAAAATATTTTTATCAATATTGAGAGGGTTAAAAAATAGTTCCAAAAGGATTCTGAAAAATACTTTCATTTAGGTCAAATTATGCTTGTCGTACCCGGGCATGGTATGGTTATGAAAAGGTGACTTTGAAAAAGTGGTTTTTAGTAATGTCTATTGAAAATGGAATTGTATCATCTCAGTATTAAAATAAATTAGATATTTGGAAAGTAGACTTTGAGTAATACAATTTCTATTACTGACTTTTGTTAAGATTTAGTCTTTAAGTGCTTCAAATATTTAGCTCAAACGAGATGAATTTGAAAAAATAGGAAAAATAGTTCCACTTTTTGGCCAAAAAGTGGACTCAACTTCTTGTTGGCACCCCTTAATTTTTCAAGGGGAAATCACCTTTCAATTTTTATAAAATAAAATATCAATTACCTCAATAAGGTTTTCTTGGATAGTGATAAATAGAACACAAATATATGTCAAACTGAAGAACATTTATTTTGGACTAAATAAAAGTCAACTTGTTATATTTCATAACCTCAATGTTGGAAAAATGATGTTTCATATGAGGACATAAAGTTTTTATTGGAGCCCAAGACACCTCAAATTATACTCCTCCAGATTCATTACACAGTCATCATAGATCATATAATACAATACTTTTATAAGAGGATGATTTATAAAGAAAAGAATTTACAATATATCGAAAGGACTTGTACATATAATTCCTAGAGGTCTTATTATGTATATTATGTCTTACATCTAGAATTTAGAAATTAGGTGGTGTCGTTGAACCCATTTTTTTGTGATGGAATGGATTGGAATTCATTGTCACCCTCATCCTACTTTAAGACATCGATCGTCTTTTCAACTACTTAATGTATGGTTTCTCCTAGTTATTTTTTAATATTAATCAACAAAAAAAAGTGTTGTCCCTTACATAACCCCAATCTGAAGGCATCAAAAATAAAAAATAAAAAAATAAGAAAAAAAAGGGTGTTCATCCTTACAAAGACTGACCAAAAAGGAAAATTACAAGGTCAATAATAGACCATTAAAAACACACTTGCAGAATAGATAGTAACCCACATCAAGAGTGGGTAGAAAAATCCCCCACAACATGGAGAGGAGAATGAGAAGTTGAAGAATGATCTTTCTCAGGCCATCGAGCTACTATCCAGGAAATAGAATCACTAGGATCCCCACCAAAAGGTACAATAAGTGGGAAAATCCTCTTTGTAGGATTGTTAGCACAATGGGCACAGTGTTGACAAGGTTGCACACCATCAACCAGAGGTTGACAGAGAATAGGAGAAACAATCAAAGAGGTGTTTATGAAACCAGAGGGGGCCCCACCAAAAATAGGAGGTGGGGTAGGATCCATAGGGTCTAAGGAGGCCAAATCAGTAGTAGGATCATCATGTCGAAGGGAGTCATCATTATCCTGGAAAGATTCATTAGAGGAAGAAACTAAAGCCATGAAAATTAGATGTTCCTTGTTAACTTCCTTCCACCAAGAGAGAATAATCAATTGCCAAGTGACTAGTAGAAAATAATCTATGTCATCAAAAGGGGAGACCCACATAATCCAACAATTGATTCCATGACCTATCCCCAATCATAAGGACCACATCTCTTGGAAGAGGTGTTGAGATGTCAATACCAATCAAGATTTGGGAAAAGGTAGAGAGACTCATTGAGGTTGTGGTATCATCCACCTTTAATAAATGACCAATAGATTTCTCTATGGCCTTGAAACAATAATTATTCAAAAAATGTAGAGAAATATTGGGGAGACCAACCCACACTACATGCACACTAAGTGGTTCAGTAAGAGGGTTGAAGGAAATTGTCTAGGGTTTGTCCAAAAGGGAATGAGTCCCAAACACCCACAACTCTCTCATCACCAAATCTCCTTCCTCAGAAGAAACAAAAGCACCAATAAAAAACCCCTTATAACAAGGGAAGAGCTCAATGTTACCAGGAACTAAGGGTCTCCAAGAATCAGTTACCTAACAATGAAGATATGACAAAGAGGGCTCTAAACCATCAAATCTACAAACCAACCTGTGACATTGTTAAAGGCAACATTATCCACCTCATCTATGCCATATACACTGTTGGTGCTCAAAAATGATGGATTCACTTTTGGCCAACTGACAGGTATAATGGTGATGCACCACTTGATACCTCTGCAATTTTGGCTTAATCAAGCCAAGGCTAGTAGGCCTAAATTAACCTTAAACAATCAAATTCTCTATGTCGCACAATTGCATACACAAAACAAAGTTCCTCCAAAGGTGGTGATTGATCCTTGGAGGAAAAGAAACAAATCTCCTGATAATTTCTACTCTATAAAGCTTGACTAAAATGGATTATACTATGGACTGAAAAGTAATACTTTTGAAATAATGATTAAATAATCTACAAACTACAAAGTATGAACCAAATAAAAATTTCCAAATAATGATTAGATCAGTGCCTTCTAAATACTTGGGCTATAGAGTCAGAAAATTATAAATCCTACGTACAATCGGAGATGGTTTTAAAAACTTGCTTTTAATAAAGTGATACTATCACTTCATAGGCTTCCACTTGACTTATAATTCAAATAAATCTATATAGCTAATCTTATCAAATTTAACTCAAATTAAGAGCAATAAAAACAAGAGAAGATATGCGGATCTTTCAATTGATATTTAAACTATATATTAATTTTGAATTATGATACTCAGGAAATTTAACACAATGAAACACTCTATAAAATAGAATATCTGAAAGACTAATTGAAAATATATAACTTATAACCACAAATATAAAGAAGAGCACTTATCTTTATTAATGTTGAAAAAATAGTACATCAGAGTCCATGTTGTAGTTGTGATCAAATTCTATCCTATTAAAATATTGTATCTGCCTTGATTTCATTCTTAGAGTCTTTATTATCAAACATTCTTTCTAATGCCACAAGCCCCTTTGGGACTTTATTAGTCTTAAGATGAATCACTTCTTTCCCAAATAAAGTCTCTTTTCCTTCTACTGTTTCAACATAAGCATTTAAATCAATAGCCTGATCTTCATAGCTTTCTTCACATGCAAGGAATTTTATGATATCTATATCATCTTCAAAAACTTTCCAATTTTGAATGTTATCAAGTACTGCTGGTCTTGATTTAGTCTCAACCTATATAATATCCTCATAAGGAAAATCATTTTGCCTAACTACTAGGTTAGCCATAAAATCTGCAAGAATATTTTCAGACCTATCTATCTAAGTTATTGAAAAAGCATCAAAACATTCTATGGAATCCCAAACTTCATTTTTGTACCTCTTTAGGTTATGATTTTTATTAACAAACCTATCCCGAATTTGAGATACTACTAATTCAGAATCCCCATAAGCATAAAGAAGTTTAATACCATGTTTATTTGCTATTTTAAGACCTAGCAGAAGTGCTTCATACTCTGCAGTGTTGTTAGTACAATCAAAAGCTAACAAAAAGGAATATTTAAAATATTTCCCATTTGGAGATACAAAAACTACACCTGCCCCATTACCACTTTTGCTACATGATCCATCAAAAAACATTTTCCAAATGCAAGTACTAGTTTCTTTAGAATGTAATTCAATAGGATTAGTATTTTCAACAATATCTTTATGAATACTTACTTGGAAATTATCTACATCTGTATGGAAAAAGTATGTAACTTGACTTGGATCAACTTCTTCAATGATATAAGTAGACCTTGGTTCCCTATCAATCCTCACAATCCTATCATTAACTGGAATAGAAGCATAAGATAAATCTAATTGGACATTACCACCTACCAAGTTAGACCATTTTCTAGATAATAACATTCCATAACTAGGTGGTACTTCTACAACAGTGATATCAATATTATAAGACTTTTTACGACAAGAAGGAAACTTGAATTCAGCATTTTTCATTATTCCAATAACTGGGATAGATCTATTATCCATAGCATAGCACTTTCCATAAGTATTGTCTACATTCATCCCTAATTCTTTCATAACTCCATGAGGCATGATATTAACTGTTGCTCTAGAGTCTAACATACAATTTCTTACTAGTTTATTGTTGATTAACAAAGTTAAAAAGAAAGGGTCTACTTTAGTAGTATCCTCATTAATAGATGTTCCTAGATAAATAAATGGTAACTCTTCATTATCCTTTTTTTCTTTGGAATCCTTTCTAAGAACATCATTTATTATTTTGAGTGTTTCATTCCTGCAATCAGTTAATTTCATCATTTCCATTAGAGGGACAGAAAGTTTTACCTGAGACAATGCTTGAGACATAAATGAAGCACAGTAGAAATTTTCTTACCATTATTTTTCTTGTCCATTGGCTTTCTTATCTTTAGTGTTGAATCAACTTGCCTTTTAGGAGGTTCCACTTTTCCACTCTTTGCATCGCTACTTTTGTTTGAAGCTTTTAATATTCCCACTGCTTGTTCATGGTTTGAGTTTATAGCTGTGTTCCTCAAATGATAATTGATGTGGACCTTTTCCAATTCTGCCATAGTATATGCTTCTCTCTCCGCTCTAGTTGACCTTCTTATTTCTGGATTCTCATCATTATCTAAAAATATTTGTTGTTCCTGATAATATCCCAGTTTCCTATGATCCTCATTTGGCATATAATCCTCTTCAGAATCATCACTATCTACCACCCAAAATGGGTTGGATGATGTTGCATTTATCATTGGTTAATCTTCATCTCTCTGATCATTCTCTTCTAAAATTTTGTGAGCTATTAGACATCCCTCTTGTGAATGAGGTAATTTGCACACAGCACACCAAAATTCACCTTCTATGAAGCGGTTATTCCTCTTAAGTGGATCAAGAGTTTCCATCTACTTTTTCAAAGGTTTCCCATCCTTCCAGTCAGTATGATAAGGCATATCTTGCAATCTGTATCGATCATTTCTATTGAAATTTCTATCATTTCTATTTATCTAAGCATTACCCTTATTTATTTGTAGGTTTTTTACCATCCCTCATATTTCATCTATTTTGTCTTTATCCTCATTCTATTTTGGAACTGTGGGGTTGAAAAGTTTAGGGTCACTTCTCTTATCTGTTCTTCCAGTAGCTATTCTATTGTTTTTGATAGTTAATGCAGTTTTGAATGCATGTTGTAATGTTGTCAGATTACAGGATCTTATTTCATAATTTGTCTTGACATCAAAAGCTACTATATAGAAATATATCAAAAATGGATCTAGAGGGTGAATATCTTTAGCGATTTTATTTAACACTTTGTTGAACCTTTTGTTAAAATCCTTCACTGTCTCATTCATATTATTTTTTATACTAGTTAACTCATGAGACACAAAATTTGGATCCCTATGTTCTATGAATTGTTCTAAGAATTGATCAACAAAATCATTCCAACTACTTATTGAACTATCAGGCAAGTTTTTGTACCATTCATCCGCACTATCTTTTAGGGATTGTACAAATGACTTCATAAGCACATCTTTGTAAGTTATTTCAAATTTGTACACAATATTTTTAACATTGATAACATGTTGTTCTGCTAATTGAACTCCGTCACCATTAAATTTGGGAATGGAAAATTTCAATTCCTTTGGTATCCGATCAAGAGAACACATAATATTTGAAAAATCTAATTGCCTATATCTTTCATTAACCATTGGGAATCTGACATTTGCTCCATTTCTAACTTGACCATTATTTTGAAAAAATAGAATTTTGTGAAACAGGGTTACCTCTCTGATTTTGATTTCCTTGATTACCATATTGATTCATATGAGGTTGCATCACTCCTTCAAAATGCTGATGCTATCCAGAATGCCCGAGTTTCTGATTTGTGCCCACATCATAATGTTGTGCATGGTTCTATGCCTGACTATGATGACCGTGTTGGTTTTGATAATTCATACCATTTTTCATGTCACCATTATTCTGATAAGGATCATGATATCTATGAATTTGGTTATTGTGTTGTATATACTACTACTGATTAGTGTTCCAGATATCCATATTTAGGTTATTATATAGCACATCATTTTTATCCACCATATCATATTCATTCTGTCTGCACTATCGGGTTGGATAATAATTATAAACTCTTATATGGTCTCCATGCCCTTGCTGCGCAGGATAATCCACATTCTTTCCTTGCATATCATTCATGTTTTCATTGCCCGGTATATGATTTTCATACGTATTTTGATTTGGCTGATTATCTACTTTATTTCCTCCACTATTGATGTTTTGGTTACATAAATAATTATTTTTCCGTATATAAATATCTTTGTTACCTTTTATATCTTCAAAGTTTGCATGGATATTCCTTTTACAATACTCATCCTCCTCTTGCACAAACTGATAAATATTACCTGGTTGCATATCACATTTGGAACGATGTCTATTTTTAGTTTTCCCATCAAACGTATGGACACCACCACAAGGCTGTGTGAGTATTTCTTTGCCTTGCTAGAGTTGATGCTGCTGATGTTGCATATGGTGATTTTCAAAATTTTGAACATCCTCTATGCCCAGCGTATGGTTTTCATACGATTGTGTATGATTGGCTGGCTGTGCAATATAGTTTTTGTTTGTATGTAGGTGGCCTTCACCATGCTGCGGGACTTCAACAACAGGTTGTGCAAGCTTGTAACAATGGAGCTGGCCTATATTGTTTAGTTGATGCATATCACTATGGAAATGATGCGCATTGTATTTAGGGTGATGTACATTAAACTAGATTGGCTCATGATCATTACCTCCATCATGCCGAGTGGACTTACCAAACTGCTACCCAGGATTGATATATTGTTGCACCATGTAATTATTATCTTGTCTTTCATTAACATTCTAGTGTGTGTGGTTGTCATATTCTTGTATATGCCACATAGAGTTTCCTTTGGGCTATGTTATCTCTCTATGGTGCTACGTAGGCTCCACGTTATGGTCCAGTGAATCCATGTTTGGCGACAAGTGAGTTAAAAATAAATTACCCTACCTAGGAAACTTATCAAATGATACTTCGATACGTCTGTGGTTCCCTTCCTCTTGTGTGGGCTCCACATTATGATAGGTGGGCTTAATATATTGCTACACAATATAGTTTTCAGCATGTGCATATTCTTTATTATTTTTCCCTTGTACAATATTATTATAATGCTACGCATTATTTCTATATGGCTGCGTATTATTACAAAGCTGCATATTACAACATTCCAACTCATTGTGTTGCTGGATACATCAATTAATGTTACTATCCTGCTATTGTTTATCATTGCACAGATCATAGGTATATTTGTATTATCTATCATGTTGGTCACGTGTATCTCCTCTGGGCTGAAGATATAAACCATCTATGTCATGCGTATGGATCTCAGAATGTTGCACCTCATTGCAATCATCATTTCCTTGTTGTTGATAATTTAATAATGATGCCACATTACTACGTTGCCTATTTACCATATCAAACCGGTCTTCACAATGATGTGCATTTTTATTATTATTCTGTGTATTTGAATCTTCACCATGATGCTGAGCAATACTCCTATGGTATTGCGTATCAAAACAAAAAATTTCATTATTGTCTTTCCCTTGGGTACAATGTTTCCATGACTGCACATTACTTCTACTATCTTAGCCGTCATAATAGCCATTGCCATTCCCTCTCTTATCATCTGTGATGTATAGAGGATTTGAATGGAAATTCTTGAATGGATTTTTATTATTTTTTCTGTGAAGAGGATGATACTTTGGAATCCCACTATTTTTATTATCCTTTTCTTCATTCACCGATTTCATTTTTGCAACTTTAGGGTTATCTTGTGGTAATGCAATATCCTCTCTCCGAAACCCCATCCTTTCAAAAACCTCATATGGCTGTCATTTAAAAACCCTGATCATTCTTTCATCCTTCTTTTCCAAAGCAATTAAACCTTGTGTCATGATATCCACAATTTTTTCCTCCTGAGTTCACTCCTCGTGTTCAGATATATCAACGTTCCTTAATCTCGGGTATGGAAATGGATTTCTATTTTCACTTTCACCGGTAGAACTATGGTGACTTGAATCCGGGAACTGCTCGCAAGCAAATTCTTGCTCATCTGATTCAGGTATGTACAACATCTTTGAATTTATGTTTCTTTTTATTAGTTCTAATTCAACAAAGGTATTATTTTTCAAAGATCTCCTTCCTAACATAGTATTTTCCTAAAATTGAGTTTTAGAGTCACCACCTCACCTTCTGTGAGGAATATATAACTGTTCTGAGTCTTTTATCCTAGTAGAGTCTTTATAACAATAACCAAAGATTCTGAAACTGTCTTTCACTGATAGTGTCCCCAGCAGAGTCACCAATTTGTTGGTACCCAAAAATGAAGGATTGGATTTGGCCAACTGACAGGTACACACTAGTACCTCTGCAATTCTGGCTTCGTTAGGCCAAGGCTGGTAGGCTTGATTCCACTTCAATCTAAATAAACTTCTATGGTGCCTAACTGCATACATAGACAATCAAATCTCCTCCCAAGGTGGTAAACCATCCTTGGAGGCAACAATACAATCTCTCTACGCTATTCAATATATAAAATTTAAACTAAATTGAATTATCCCTAAAAAACCCTAATTTAATAAATGCTCTGAAAATTGATTAAATTATTAACGAAGCTACAAAATATGAATCAAAAGATAATATACAGATAACAAGATCAGTGCCTACTTAAAATATGATTTATAGAGTCAAGAAATCCAGTCCTACATACAATCAAAGACAATTTTAAAAACTTTCTTTTAGTAAAACAAGATCATCACCTCACAGGCTTCCGCTTGAATTACAATTCAATTTAATAAACACAATTAATCTTATCAAATTTAACTCAAATTAGGAGACCAACAAGAACAACAGAAGACGCTCAGATCTAACTATTGATATTCAAATTGTATGTATTAAAAATGAATTATACAATCAGGGAATATAACACAGTAAGGCACTCTGACAAAGAGAATATCTGAAAGACTAACTGGAAATCAATAACAATATAATCATAGAAAGCAGAATAACACTTATCTCATTTGACATCTGAATATTTGTACACAATGACTCATATTTGCAGCATCCGTTCTCTCCTGAAATTATTTCTCCCAAAAATCTCATTGTAATCTTTTAAGTTTATTTTGACTTAATATTTATATGGTTCTCAAAATTTCCCGTGAAAGGACATACCCTTTCATAAAAACCTAATCTCGACAACTAACCCCAAAAATATAAATTAAACCATAATGGTTCTTAGGAAAATATTTCCCGTACAATAAGTTTGATTTATTATACTTTAGGTGTTCGTGCATAATAATCCGACGTTTAGTTTCCTACACAAAAACACCTAACATTAGATAATCTTAAAACCTAAAATCAAAAATCATTACATTCATAATATATTAGGCTTTCATAAAGACATTTATTATTTATTTATTAATTAATAATTATTTAAAAATAAATTCATGTCATACTTTATAAATGCATTTGATAAATAAAGTGGAGTATAAATAAATATTAAATATTAATTATATGTTACCCACATTAATTATCAAAAACATAAGAAATCACATTAATAAGACAATACTTAAAACATTAGATAAAATACGACATTATATTTAGATTTTTTTATTTTTATTTACAAGATAATACATAATGCATTTATATTTATTTTTAAAATATATCTACAAATATAATGCAATGCAATCATAGAAATATTAAAAACATTAGGGTAAAGGATTTTACAATTCATCCTTAAAAGGGGGGCATTTACCCTAAGTTCATGAAAACATTTAAATAACTCCACATAGGGTAGGTGTAAATTCAATAACAACCCTAACATAGTAATCTTTATCACATACACTATTTTCATTGCCTTAATAATTTATTTCAAAAAGGAAATAAGATTATCTTTAACTTATACCCTTATTTACACTTACACTCTCAAGGAATAACATAGAGTAATTGGTAGGGGTAGAGTCAGGTAGTTAGGATAGGAAAAAGGGTGGGTCGAGAGGTTGAGTGTTCAACTCCCGATCCCCACTCTTTTTCTTGAAATTAATTTGGTAAATAATATACAAGCAAAGAATATTTCATATTTGAATTTTAACATTATTTTGGCAAGAAATACTCCCTGCGTGAGAATTTTATATTGATTGTTCACCTGCACATGAGAATGTAAATAAATTAATTCCTCCTCCAAATCATCTCGAAGAATATAAATAGACTAACTGGTTAGAGGGTAGGAGGGTAGGTAGATAGGAAAAAAGGTTGGCTTGAGAGGTCGAGTGTTCAACTCTCGATCGCCACCTTTTTACTTAACTACCTTATTATTTATCATTTTTCATAATTACTTGATCTCCAAATATACATGCATTAAATTTATTTCAATAAAGTGACAAAAAGCCTACTTCATGAATGTAAAATATTGATAAATATTTACGCCCTTTTAATAGTTTTTATTTTTTACATAGGGAAATTACATAAAAATTGAAAATGTAGATTATACTTCCCTGATGTTTTGTGTATTTATGACCTGAATTTTCAGGTGTCAACATACACCACAAGGGAGGTATTGGAATAAGAAAGAGGCCAATATTTTTCCTTGGGAGGAAGAACAACAAAATAAATACAAGCAAAGATTCTCCCATCAGTATTTGCATGTTTACCAGCAAAGTGCCTAGTGTTGGAATACCAGATCACTGAGAGGGGGAGGGTGAATTAGTGATATAAAGAACACTTCTTTTTCAAGTAGATTCTTTAAAAAAATAACCAATAAAATATGATAATAACAAACTTATAAAGATTAAAACAATAATATCAATTTGAATATCCAACACCAAGAACAAATGAAATATATGCACAAGACTCAGAACACATGTTTTGAATGGAAAACCCTTAAAGGGTAAAAAACCACTATGAAAGATATATTTATTAGGTCTTACTAACCAAAAACCTCACTAATTACATGTATGCCTCACTGGAAAAAGATCTCACTGATCACATCAATAAGTTCTCACTGACCAAACCCTCACTGGGTACAATTTTAGAGCACCAACTCTAGGAGCACCAACCCTTGTAGTTTCTTTCAAGGGATAATTATTAGAATATAGAGGGTTACTATGTTTTTCTATAAATAATTAAGTTTATTTCCTTTTAACAGTAACAATTCAAATTCCTATGCTCCTCTCATATCTTCAATGATTACAAAACATAAACATCTACAACTCAACTTCTCACCACATCAAATCTTGCACCAATAGTTCTTCTCTTTTAGAATCATTAAAATTATCACAAAATATCTGACATTTGTTACAACATATACAAATGTTTCAATCTTTAGATATTATCTGATCAACATAATCAAACTCTCGACCTCTTTTACAAAATATATTCATTCCACAGTTTGTCATTTATCTCATCCACTCACCAACCAATTTCAAGAAAGTTTAATATACTTTATACATCCTCATAAATTGGTTGAATGACCATATATATAAGTTTTACAAAGCAATTATAGGTTTTGGTTACTCCTAAACACCAAGACTTTCAATAGTCTCTAGAAATGACTCCAAACCAAGGAAAATCCAATCAATTTGTTCCTTAGACCCCTGCAAGTATAAAACCCCCAAATAGGTCTCTCACAAGCCTCAAAACTAAGGTTTTCTCAATGTACGACTTCCACTCACTTCCAGGATTAATCAATGGTGGATTCACCATTTATACACCATAATAAGACACTCCAAAATCTTAAACATGCCCCTAGTTCAACTAGATTAGTGGATGTTGCTCCCAACCAAGCAACTCATTCAAGTTTCAACATACAAATTTGGTATAAAGGGTACATTTCATTGATCTCTTTACGATTTTTGTCCAAAAGTATATTGTTTGGAAAAATATATATAGCAATTTAGATATGAATTTTAAAACAAAACCATGTAAAATTTAAATGTGATAAAGTGGTTGAATTAAGTAGTTCAAATTGGCTATTGAAAAACTCTTCAATGGGCTATAAAATGTAAAAAGAAACATAATCAATGTGTTATAAAATCTTTCTCATTAGTTAAGTAGTTCAAATTGGCAACCGCGATCTTATAGAATTATGTGTGCATTTTACTTCTATTTTAACCACATCTTCAGGCTACATCACAATAGAAAACTTTCTTAGAAGATTAAAACCCTTGTGCATAAGGATGTTGTATGTAGAGGGATGCCTCAGGTACTTGAACTTATTTCCCTCAATAAAAATGTTGATGATTTTTAGGTGTTCTAAATCCTACTGTTCAAGGCAACACTAACAAGTAAGTGTAACACAAAAGCATCCAAACGACCTATAACTTTGGACTATTTTGGTAGAAATATTTTCATTTTATCAAGGGTATCTTTCTATTATGATAGTATGGTGAGTTGTGGAAATATAAGAAAGAGCACCAAGTCTAGAAATGACAATGGATTCATCATCAAAAAGTAGTAGTTTTGAGGTGTGAGTGCCAAATGTATGAGAGGAAAAGGTTGAGAAACAATTATGAATATTTGAACTTCAGGCTTTTGTTTAAAAATAAGTTGTTTGTAGAAAATGAGCAGCATTTACAATGGCAAGGATAATGAGGTGTAATCAATACATTGGTAAAGAAAGACAGTGAGCAGCACTATTAAGATGAGGAAGGTACTGATTTTTAGTATTGTCATGTATTTCCAAAATAAGGATGAGAAGAAAGGAAATTCTCATGATGTCATGGAAAATAATACAAATACAATGCTTTCAAAAGAGGAAAAAGAAGTGAATTTATCATATGAAATGATGGACATGGTCAGCAAGACTGAAGTATATCTCAATTTTAAATAGGCAGGTCCATCATTTATATGAATAATAATTTAAATTCTATGTCAATACTATGAAGTAAGAGAAAAATTGGAAACATCTTCCAGTCATATTTAAAGCCAAAGATCATGAATTATATCTAAAATGTGAGAAGCAATCAAGAGTGTATGTCATGAGAGTAACATATAATGAAACCTTATAGAGAGCATGGTCATGATAGTGTTGCCAAAAGACATCACAGTGATAGTCCAAAGGTATTATGGAAAAAATTATTTGTTAAAAGAAGAGGTAGTTTATAAGTCAAGAGGTTTTCCTGAGACAATGTGTGTGATGAACTCAAAATAGTTAAAGGAAAACAAGGAGGTCATCATGCATTTTTTCCAACAAAATACTGTGACAGTGGTAGACATTATTCTATAATGGAGGGAAGTGAATTCTTATATGTATTACAATGCAAGGAAGTATATATTCACTAATTTAGGAGCCCTCTATTGTTATAGTTTCTATGATCCTTTGATAAAAGTGTGATCCAATGATTGATATGGTGATGCATGATTGTCTAACAAGAGTATTGCAAGTTATTGTTTCAGTTATGGAATGATCAAGATGGTCTTAAGAATATAATAATGGATATGAAAGAGATGGATAAATCATATTCCATGAGAGAGGGGTGATGTAACTATCATGATGTTACAAGAACAACCATATGACTTAATACAAATGTGACGCAGAGCATCCAACACAAACATCAAATCTCTAAGGGTGATATATATTGAGCCAAACTAAATTCCATAACTTCAACTTGACTCAAGAGGCATATAATAAGATTAAATTCTCTAATTTTTAAAATCTCTATCAATAATGATATTACTTGTTTACAAGACTCACAACATCTTTCCATTCCAAGAAAATAGGGACCCTTCACCATTAAATCTAATACAAATTAGTCTTCATGATCTATTATAACTTCACCTCAAATAACTAATCAAAATCAAAAGACACAAGAAAACTCAAAAGGAACTCCAAAATTTTTACCAGATTCATGATGTTTCAACACACTTTGAAGCTACTCTAACACACCTTCTTACACTTTTTGAAAACTACTCACAAATCAGAGACTTTACTGTTGTACATCCTCACACATATGGAAAATAAATTGTCTTTGCTTCCCAACCCTTACCATGAGGTCTCATTGTAGTAGATAGACATTTATATTGTCTTTAGATACACTAAACCCATCACAATTTTTTTTGTAACAACACCAATTAGACTTGTCCATTCTCTATCAAAAATCAGATCTATAAGGTTTCTCAAGACCATCCTTTGTTGATCATTTTCAACACAACTTAAAAGTTAATCCAAGGATATAAATACACATTTAACACATTATTTAAAAGGTCTTTAGGAGGTTACAATAGTAAAAGATTCCCAAACATAGAGGAAATCAGACTTTGTAACTTACTGTCAAAACAATTCAAAATTCTTTCAATTGATATAGGTCTTGGAGATTAATTATCCTAATCTCCCTTAAGTAGGATTTCTTATTGGAATACCAAACTCAATGAGAATATTTTGAAGCACAATAGCCTCAGTGGTGGCATTAACTACCCCTCAAAACTCAGCCTTAGTCGTGGCATTAAGTACTAATGAGTTATCCTTTCTAGGTTGACATTTTTTTATCAATTTCATATTAATTGCAAGCTATTGCTTAATTGGGCTGGTAGACTTTTCTCAATGTTCTGAGGTTGTCTTTTCTTTGTGGAGATTGTCTAGAAGCCTTGTTGTATTTTTTTAATTAATTTCTAATACAATCAGTTATTTTTTAGACTGAATCAAGGATGGCATTGTTTCCATTAAAAACATATGTATGTTTTGATTACACTTTAAACTCTGATTGGATCAGTGGTTGATGATGGTCCATTGGACTAGTGACTTGTATAATAATTATTGAATAAGATCCATGTCCTCTTTCCGCAGGTGTTCCCTACAGGACTACATAGTCCTTATAGAATGAACAAATGAATGCTTGTGATTCAAGATGTATTTTGTTAGGGATTTTTTTTATTGTGATGATATATAGGTAATTTATTATGCTGATTTCCATTGTTCACATGTGAATTCCATTGAATTATTCATTTGTTTCTATATTTATGTTGTAAAGAGCATTGAAATTGTGACAGTATTGAGCACAATTGCAAAAAAAAACATCAATTTCATAAAATGTGCCCCTCCGTTGTAAACGACCATCAAAAAAGAGGCCCAAATGTAGTAGTGTCGTATCTTGCAAGCATCTAAAAAAACAACAACTTGTGTCTCCTTCATGCTTCTGTTGACATCAATGAAAAATAAATTCCAAAACCTACTAAAAATAGGTACATAAACACCCGACCAAACAAGCACCACCGCAACAAAAACCCCTATACCAAAAGCATTGTCCAAACTTGAGACATTCTCACCCTCAAAACTCATAGGCACTAAAAGATGTGCAACAGAGGAAGAAAGAAATGATCCATCACAAGAATCCCCAATATTGTCTCCAACAATTCCTATGACCCCAAATTCCAACCTAGGAAGTGGCATTGAAGTGGACTAATTCAAATTATTTCCATGGCGGGAAATAGAAGAGAGAGCTATTGGATCCATAGGGAAGAAATGTTTCTCCTAGTTATTTTTCTTCTTGCAAAGGTTTCCTTTATTGACATGAGTTTCATTGCATGTATTTAGGGAATGGATTTGTGGTAAATGATTCTCTCATCTTTTCCTTATGTTCACAAGAGAATGCAATAGAATGTTAAGACAAAAAATTATCGTTATGTAGCTTCATTCTCTCATAGGTTCATTGTGTTAAATCCACATGATTTGTAATTCTTTTTCTTGTGTCACCTAGCTTAATAGAAACTGTGTAACACATTAATATATAGTGTGACATCTCAATGTGTTTGATATTAAGAAGCAACAAAATAAGGGTGATGTCCCTTACAATAGGCTGAGGGCGTAAACTTTATAGATCCAAAAAGCTATTTATTACAACGTCAAGAATAGACAATTAACATCACACTAGAAATAAAACTAGTAAATCACATCAAGAGTGAGTAGAAAACTCACCCACAGTTTGGGGAGGAGAATGAGAAACTGGAGACTAGTTTTTACTTAATTGGTGGACAACTATCTAGGCGATACTTTCACTAAGGTCCCCACCATAAGGGAAAGGTGGTGGTGGTGGTGGTGGTACCCTAAATTTTGAGAATTTAGAAGTCCCAATCCATTATCCAGAAGAAAGTTTCTCCATACTAAAAAAATTAAAGGAAGGAAGCTTTATGACACATATAAATTGAACTAACTAATCGAAGCCTTCAAAAAATGCTAGAATTTCAACTTGATACAAAGATGATGCCGACAGAGGCTGAAGATGGTCGAATTTTAAAAATCTAAAACCGACCCAGTTCGGAAAATCAAATTTCCTATCTCCAGAAAAAATCTTAGCTTTTCACAATGTGTTTTGGATTTTTGACCAAAGCCAAATCCGAAAGTTAGGTAGTTATTTTATAGTTAGTTTAGTGTTTTTTTAAAATATTTTGTAATAAGGGTTGTGTCTTTTCACCTTAAAGAGGTGTGAAAGCCACTCAAACACATATATATATACATAATATAAAATGTAAAGAGAGGAATACAATATAATATAATTTCATATATTTTGATATTTTTAATCAACATGTATAACATGGACCTGGATGTACTATGTTTTCAAAATCAATAAAGATAAGTCATTTTTCTTTCACATGTGTAATAGTTTTATTATCATTTTACAATTAGTCCCTCAGATAAACCAATAGAACTTCTTCAAAGTGATAGTTTGATGTGCATGCCTCATGATTTGATTCATAGTCTATATTTTCAATTGGTTTTCTCATTTTACATGGTTAAATTCTGTTGATTGAGGCCTCAGTCAATTGGGCTGTCATCTGAGAAGTATTACCTTTTTGAAATATCTCTGAATTTGTTTTAGGTTGCATGTACATTCCATAACACCTTTGAAGTGATA
>MU223725.1:311810-322864 GCA_018584345.1 Thuja plicata | reverse complement strand
TAACACTTTATTTGGGAAACATTTGACTTATGTCTGAATTTGTCTCTGGTGAAGGCTACAAGCCAAAGTCTAGTTTGTGAAGCACCTAAGTGTTGTGGGTTGCTTGTGAGTGAAAGAACCATTGTAAATTCATAGTTAGGACCTAAATAGGCCATGAAAATTATTTTAGGCCACCCCTGGTCTTTGTATCCATTTTATGGGGTTTGAGTACTTATCTTCCTAAGGAGACCTCTTAGTGCATTCTTGTTTCTTGGTGTTTGGGACTTTGACAAGCCTAGTGATTAGGTTATATTGTCTTGTAGGGTTGAGATAACCTTCTCCAAGTCCTTTTACCATACCTTTGATAGGTATCTAGCACCTGCCCCCCTCACTTTGGGTGTTGAAGGATTCAAACTCCACCTTTGGCTCATTGTTGAAGGCTTCCGCATTGCCACTGCTGCATCAATTAGTGAATGTCTTCAAATCAAAGTTCCCACCTTTATTATACCATAAACCATAGTCTTCAGTACCCTTCAGATATTTTAAAATTCTTTTGATTTCCATTAGGTGATTGTCTCTAGGATTAGCTAAAAATCTTGCAACAATACCAACTGTTAATGCAATATCAGGTCTTGTGTGAACAACATATTGCAATTTTCCAATCATGGATCTGTAGTTGGTTTTATCTACCTCCTTTGAATCATCATCCTTAGATAATTTTTGTCCAATACACATGGGTGTTCCAACAGGTTTGGAATTTTCCATTCCAAATTTATTGAGTATCTCCTTGATATATTTTGGTTGAGTAATGTATATACCATCCTTCATTTGATGTACTTGTAATCCAACAAAGAATTTGATCTCACCAAACATAGACATCTCAAGCTCTTTACTCATAGATGCAGAGAATGCTTTGCATAAGTCATCATATCCAGTGAATAATATGTCATCAACAAATATCACTGCTAACAATATTTTGTTCTGTGGTCCTTCTTTGATGTACAAGCTACTATTATCATTTTTCTCTGAAATCCAATACTTACTAGGTAACCATGCAGTATTTCATACCAGGCTCTGGGTGCTTGCTTTAGTCCATACAATGCTTTGTGTAGATTGCAAACCATATTCCTTCTGCTAGGATCAACAAATCCTTCAGGTTGCTCAATGTAGACTTCTTCTTCTTCTAGGACTCCATTCAAAAATGCAGATTTCAAATCCATTTGATATACTACGTATCCTTTATGTACAACATATGCCAGAAGAGTTCTGACTCCTTCATTTCTTGCAACAGGAGAAAAATTTTCTCCATAATCAATACCCTCTTCTTGAGAATATCCTTTACAAACTAGTATGGCCTTGTTTCTAGAAACTTCACGATTTTCATTCATCTCATTTCTAAAAACCCACTTGGTTCCAATCACATTCTTTTCCTTTGGCCTAGGCACAAGAGTCCAAGTTTTTTCCTTCTCAATCTTCTCAATTTCTTCATTCATTGCCTCTATCCAACGTTCATCATTCAATGCATCTTTAATAGTTCTAGGTTCAAATTCACTTAGTAAACATGTACCTTTGAGTTTGTTCCTTGACATTACACCTTCTATCTGATCTCCAATTATTTGCTCAGGTGCATGATGCCTTCTAAAATACTTGGAGAGTATTGGATCCTTCAGTCTTGATTCTAGACTCGATCCACTAGGTCTATCATTCTCAAACATTCTTTCTTGTTCTTCTATCTGATGCTCGGGTTCCACTATCTGTGACTCGGGTTCCTCTATCTGAGACTCGGATCCCTCTATTTGTGACTCGGTCTCTTCTACCAATAGCTTGGGTTGCACAGACTACAACTCAGGTTATATAGTCTGTGGTAGTATATTCAGTGGTTGATAGTTCTATTGTCCAATCACCATTGCTCGAGTCATAGGCACAGTGTCAGGTTCATGATACACAAATTTTATGTAGTCTTCAGGATCTTTACTGCTCTTCTCTTCACATATTTCTACAAACTCATCAATCTTGACATGTAAACTTTCTATGACTTTATGAGTAGTAAGATTCATACATTTGTATACTTTTCTTTGACATGAGTAGCCTAGGAATATTCCTTCATCACTTTTTGCATCAATTTTTACTTTTCTTGCTTCCTTCAAGATGTAACATTTACTTCCAAATACTATGAAATAATGAATATTAGGTTTATAGCCATACCATAATTCAAAAGGTGTCTGGTTACTACCTTTCTTCAGTTGAACTCGGTTCAAGGTGGACACTGTAGTGTTGATGGCCTCCTTCCAGTATTTGGCAGCAACATTCTTTTCAAACATTAGGTTTTGGCACAATCCATAATGGATCTATTTCTTCTTTCTGCTATTCCATTTTGTTGTGGTGTACTAGGGGAAGATACTTATCTTTTGATTCCTCTTTCATTACAGAATTCATTGAGCTCATTAGAAATGAATTCTCCTCCTCTATCAGATCTTAGACATTTTAGTTTCTTTCCTATTTCCTTTTCAACTCTTTCAAGATACCATTTGAATTTCTGAAAAGCTTCTGATTTTTCTCTGAGAAATATGATAGTCATCATTCTAGAATGATCATCAAAAAATAGAATAAAATATATTTCTCCAGTATATCTTGTTGTTTCAATTGGTCCACAAAGGTCAGTTTGTACCAATTCTAAGATTTCATCAGTATTGTAATTCTTGCTCTTGAAACTTGTCTTTCTCATCTTTCCAATTCGACATTATTTACATATTTCTAACTCGGGTTTATTCAAAATAGGAATACCTCTAACTTTCTTGTTCTTTCTTATGTCTACTAGATTATCAAGATTTACATGACACAACCTTTTATGACATAGCCAACTTTCTTCTACTTGTACAATAAAGCATGAATTCTCAGTGAGATCAAGATATAATAGATTACCTTTTGTTTGCCTGCCAGTTCCAACTAGGTTCCCTTTACCATCTAGGAGCTTGGACTTACCATTCATGAATTATACCTTGAAGTCAATGTTGTTCAGTTGTGCTACACTAAGTATATTTATCCTTAGTCCTTCAACCCAATAAGAATTATCACATTTGATTCCTTCTGTTATAGTAATGCAACCTTTTCCTTTCACATAACAGGGTTCATCATTCCCAAAACTGACACTCCCACCATCATAGTGCTCAAGATGTTCAAATTTTGTCTTATCACCAGCCATGTGATGATAACAACCACTATCAATTATCCATGTGTCATTTTTACTGATATGTGAGAAAAGTGTTGTGTTTTCATCTTCTTCATGTGACTCATCCTTAATAGTGTGTGCGTGTATTTGGGTACCTGTTGAGAACAACACAAAAACTCAATAGGTCATTACATTAGTTCAAATGGTTAGATAAAACATTCAAAACCACTAATATCGGCCTATTGCCTTCTAACTAAAAATAGTGTGATTAGTTGCATATTAGCCCTTAGAATATGCTACAAATCAGTGACCAATACTATTCTAGCATGAAGGATTTAATTCAAATTTAAGCTAAAAAGGTGAAAAAGCATGTATTCTAGCTCTAAAAGATGAAACTTAAACAATGCAAAAGCATGGAATAATGAGTGGAATGTAAATCTAAGATGAATCCAACAGCATAACAATGTGTTTTTGATCTAATGTGAAGGCTCATTTGCTCTCAAAATAGGCTTCTATTTATAGAAGAATGGGAGAGAGAGAGGAGGGACAAGGTTCATTTATGAATTAGAAGACCCATAAATGAAGATGTAAGAGCCATTAATGCCCAAGGCATTAATAAGGCATGGGAGAGACATAGGCTTAAGGCATATTCATTAATAAGGCATTAATGAAAGCCTTAAAGAGGCAAGGGAGGATGTAAGAGGATGGCTTGAGAAAGTGGACCTTAAGGAGGTCAAGCTTGAGAAAGTGGACTTTCTCAAGTGGGTTGAGTTACTAAGTATTCCTTAATGGAATGTGACAACATTAGGAGGAGGGTTAGAGAAGAATTAGGATTAGGATTAGATTAGCATGGGTGAATGGGTTGAGAAGGGTTAGAACCCAAGGTAGAAGTGGTTGAGATGGGTTAGGTTGGAGTTTGAGGGAATATTAATAAACTTATTTAATTCATTTAGAAATATAGGAATTAATTATTTAAATAATGAAATTGCTTTTTAATAATTAAGGGACTATAGCCATTTTAATTAAATTAAATAGGCTAGGGGATGGGTTAATTGCAAGTGGGTATTTTTATTTAGGGATTTATTTAATTCCTTTATAATTAAATACTATAGCCATATTTGATTTTAATTTGATTTGATTAGTCGAAATTGATTTGAATTATATGGCTATAATACTTAATATAAATTGGTGATAAAAATCACCTAGGATATTAAATTGATTTGAAGAATTATGCCAAGTAATAACAGGGTCATTTGGACATAATCGAGGGTATGATCACACTTAGGGAAAATAGGGTCCATAGTTGGAACAGACCAAATTTAGGTGGTTACATTTGCCCCTCTTTGAATTGATGTGCGAGCAACGCATTGATTCAAAGAAATTTTTCAATTTTGACTTCAGAAAGATTGAGAATTCCATTCTTGGTTGTCGAATGAAATGTTGATAAGATTAGTCTTGCACTCGATTGAACCAAACTGATAAAATTGATTTTGAACTTGGTTTTCATCCAACGATCAATAAAAGATTTTAAAAATACCATTTTTGAACTTGGTTGTCATCCAAAAATGATAATACTGATTCTGAACTTGGTTGTCGTTCAAAAATGATAATACTGATTCTAAACTTGGTTATTGTTTAAAAGCCAGCATGAAGTTGCTAGGAGCTTAATAAAAATATTTTAAAATAAGGAAACATAAGATATCCAGCTCATGAGAACCAAAGCTTTCTATCCAATAGTTTTGACTTAGTTAAGGAATTGTTATGCCCCTAGTTTGTTTTGATAACGAAGTCATTTTGATGTTGTTTCGAGCCAAAATTTAATTGATGATAGTCTGATCATGCCCCCTCGGGAATGAAATTGAAGGAAAAGAAATAAAATCCCTCGGTTGAATAGAACATAACACTTGCAGGAAGTGATAGGGCCAGAAAGAGTGGAGTAGAAGATGGTGTGTTTAAAAATAAACACACTATTATCAAGTTAATTACGTGAAAATATGAGTGATAAGGCTGATAAAATGATGTTTAGACCAAGATGTATGATGAAATATGCAACATTTACCAATGTGGTGAATAAATGAAGCAAACTCATAAGTTCTAAAACTGTCGCAAAAGTGAAGCTGTGCTACTAAAAATGGCGTAGATACCTTCGATTTGGTTCTTGATTGAGTAAAAAGAGAACATAAATGAATCTGTAGTTGTCTAGGAGGATTTTTTGGAAACCCTAACTGTCTCAAAAGACCCATATAAGCCTCCAAAAGTACCATTTCACTATTTATTTGCACATTCATCCATAGAAATTCTGAGAGCTCTGCAGCGAAGATGGTAGTCCCCGTGAGGAAACATCGATTCGAGTTGAGCCGATGACACCAGCGACCAGCCGACTACCCACCGCCGGTAAGTACCCGATAAACTACCTTGTGAAATTTGAATTTTTGAATTTTATATATTTTTGTGAGTTTTAGAGCCCTTAGAAGGTAGGATCGCATCTGGGATTTCAGATCGTATCCTGTAAAATGTGCATCGCATCTGGTTTTTCCCAGATCATATCTGGGATTTCAGATCGTATCCTGCAAAACGCACATCGCATCTAGTTTTTCTCGGATCATATCTGGTTTTTTCCAGATTCTGCGTCGCATCCGAGTTTTCCTGAATCACATCCAGTCTTTGAGATTTAGTCTTGTTTGTAGCTAGAATCCATCAGGGAATTGTATCCTAGATTTTGGGGATCGTACCCCACATTTAGGATCGCATCCTATTTTTCTAGGATCGCATCCCGTATGTGCAATCGCATCCTGTATTTCTAGGATCGCATCTAGTAGAAGACTTAGGTTTTTAATTTACTTTGATCTGTTTGCATCTTACGAACTTGAAATGACTTAGCAGAGTAGGAGTGTGCCCTTTGTTGTAGATAGAATGTTGATGTTTTACTATCTTGTTAAAAATCAGGCCCAGTTTGAGGTAGTCGCCTTTCATGGCACTTATCCTATGTGAGTTCTGGCATTGTCTGGCTGACTTTCAGATGATGAGAAGACTACCATGATCTGATGTGGATTGCGGTCACTGATAGGTTTACCCAAGATCGGGGTAAACCGAGGGTTGTTGACTGCTTTGGCCGAGAGGTGGCATTCTGAGCACAACACCTTCCACCTACCCACTCGTGAGATTACAGTGACACCAGAGGATGTTTGGAGGATCTTGCATGTATCGATGGTGAGACATGAGGTGTTCTTCAAGTCGAGAGCTGGCATGGTGATTGAGACTGCTCAGAGATTCTTCTAGGATGATAGTATAGATCGTAGATACTTGTCCTGGGATTATATGGTTGATCACTATGATCGATTAGCTATATACTTGACTGGATTGGTAGGCGGCATCCTTATGCTAGACAGAGGTTAGCACAGTTTCTTGGTGGGCTGGGTCAGTATGGTGGAGCAGATGATCATCCACCGCTGACGGTTTGCCTAGGGGAGCTATATATTGGCTCACATATATCAAGAGCTCCACGAGATTGTATACCACCATACTCGCAGCATGACTGTGGGTATACTGATTCTTCAGATTTGGGCTTGGGAGCACATCCCTATGACACAGCTGATTGTTGACAGGCAGAGGGCACCGGAGCAGCCCTATGTATACATGTATGCAGGTCTTTTACAGCAGCCCCACCTGGGCAAGGTTGAGTATTGGCATCGATTATTCGACGATATGATAGAGGTCGTGTGGCGACCATACCTAGACTGTGAGGTATGGACTTCTGATTCACGATAGGTGCCTTTCTTATGCCAGAGCAGATATTTGATCGACCGCATGAGATATATTATTGAGCACTTCCTGATCACCAGGGTTTTGAGATAGTATGGCAGATGACAGGGCCGCATAGAGGATGTAGCAGTATATGCTCATATCAAGGATGAGGCAGCTGATTGGGGTGCACAACTTACTTATGAGACTGCCTCGTAGGATATCTGAGATATGGTGGCGAGAGATTGGGACCCTCACCCAGATGTTGAGGATGTTGGAGTGTCAGATGGGTACACTGAAGAGATGCTTCATTATCCATTTCCATGATTCATAGTGCCTGAGGAGATCATTCCTCATATAGAGGAGCCACTGGATTATGATCCTAAGGATTGACCTGTCAGGGGGAGAGGCGGTAGAGATAGAGCACCGGGGAGACATGGGGGCCATGATGGTGGTAGAGATGGCGGCAGAGGTGGCAAGCATCCTCCCCCAGATGATAGACATGATGGTGATGATAGGGGAGGAGTTGGAGAGGCATTTGATACTGGCGGTCCGAGTGGCAGTGGGCAGAGACGGCAGAGATACAGATTTGTGGCCCCATAAAGAGATCCTGGCCCTTTACTTACTCCAGATCAGCAGAGACAGCGGAGACAGAGAGTGTAGGAGCAGGATCCTAGTGGAGATGGGGACCCTCTATATTGATGCGAGCAGGAGAGAGAGCAGCTCAAAGCTCAGATCATAGCCTTGGAGGCTAGGGTTACCACTGCTGATGCTCTTTTAGCAGACAAGGACAGACAGCTTGAGTGGTTGAGATCTAAGAGGGATATACAGGCCTGGATAGCAGTCCATCAAGGATAGAGGGTGACATATTATTACGCCTTGTATCACGTAGCAATACTAGAGGGTCAGAGAGCACCTACCATTTCTCATGTAGCTTAGCAGTCAGAGGGGGCCATGCCGCCTCCAGCAGCTCCATTCATGTCACCTCCTCTTCCTCCTCCTAACCAAGGAGAGGGGGCAGGCCAGAGTTGATATCTTGCACCATTTTTTTTATTTTGAGATTATACATGTATATCTGGATCCTTTTGAGATCCCCTCTTTTGTACATTACATTCATTCGTACATATATCTGATTCATTTTTTGGCATACTGATTCTCTTTATGTGCACTGATACAATGTATACTATCTGATACACTTTATGTTGTGATACTCTTTATGCTTACTGAGACACTGATGTTCTTGTGATGATACACTGACATTTGTTTATGCTTACTGATATATTGATATTATTCTGATTCACTTTATGCTTTGAGTTGTACCATGTTGACATTTATCTGATGCAGTTTCTTGATTCTGAAATGTTTCATGTGGTAAATGTATCCATTTGGCTTTCTATAGATGTGGTAAATGTATCTTATGCACATGTGATGATATCTTGATCTCGTGATGAGTTAGTTCATAGATGATAACATCATTTCATAATGTGTATGTGATGAGTATATTACTGATATGAACAAATGAGATCTATGTGAAAATGAAAATGTATGTTTCTTTGTTTTTCCAGTTATGCAAAATAGATGTATGGATGCACCTTAGGATGTAGAAGTAAAAATGCAATACATGGATGCTTTATTTTTGTATTTTCCAGTCTCATGTTTCCAAATGAATGCAAAATGTATGCTATGGATGATATCAGCAATCTAAATGATGTAATTAACTTGATATTTTAGAAGAAGAAGATAGAAACCATGTTTTGAGCTTAAATTTCCTTATGATGTTATGTACTGTTGGAAAAATGCATCAGGCAATCTTTAAATGTAGCTATATGAAGACTCTTAGGACTTGTCATTGATTTAGCAAATATTGCAATATTTTTATCATCATTGGGCGGTTTTGGAACGGATACCATCTGATAGTACAACCATCACTAATACCCACTGATATTATGAAAGTATGAATACTATGTTTATTGAAATGTCAGAAATAGACTTAGGTACCAAGGCATAGAAGCCAGGATAAAAATAGTCACCTTCCTTTTAATATACCAGATTCTGATTAAGGAAAGATATTGGACCTGCAATGACCTTGAAAATTCATATCCTTGGGTACATTATGATTCATATACCTTAGTGAGAATCTGGATCAGAAAATAGACAAGGAAATTGTGTCAAACTCACTGTAGTTTACACATAACCAAGATTGAGATATATGTGGCTATCCACCCATAGTGGCAGCTCTTACCATAAACATCCAAGTTAGGTGAAATTTATAGGATCATGTAGAACAATTACCATACATAGAAAATCAAGAAAACATTATGCCCCCAATCCTTGTGACTCTTTGTCTTTGCGCAGACATCATTGAGAAACTAAGAAGACATAATAAATCATCAATTGAGAATCAATCAAATAAAATTTATAATTACTTAGATGCCCCTAGTTGAAAACATCATCAGGACATAAAAGAATCATCATCAAACCAATAGAAAACTATGTGTTTAAGTAGTACTTTCTTCATCCATATGTCAAACACAGTAAAGATTCATCAATCAGAAAATTAGAATATAAGAAATATGGTGTTCCATGTTTGTGCCTTGAATAGGATAATTCATTCATGTTTGCGATCCAATACGGCCTTATAGGAATGTTTGGTGAATGCTAATGTCATGTCCCATGTTTTTGTGGAAGATATTTTGGTTTTTGGGAAAGTGACATTGTTTTGCATGTGTCGAGAAACATTATGGCTGTGAGGCAAACCAACCTAGAGAAACCTAGCAACCGCGACTAACTACGCCAACAAAGATGCCCCCAGTGCAGAATGACTTATTCCTAGGATGTAAAGATAGACAAATCCCAAGCGAGGACAAGATAGTCATGAAGTCATCATATGAGCACAAGAAAAATTATGAAGGCCTAGTATCAGTAGTGCATTGATAGATGAAGCACAGAACACAAGTGGCGCCTGATTGCCAGGTTTTCACCACTTGGAAAGATCTTTTTCTTTCTTTTTTCTACCAAGATGCCTATTTTACCAGGTGCTCATCAAGGCACTTTTCTCTTTTTCAATTTTTTTGCTATTTTTTCTTTTTTGAATGTTTTTGTAGTATCAAGGCACCTATTTACCAGGTTTTCACCAAGGATACACATTTTGAAGGACCTTTTCCACTATTTTTGGATTTCTTCAGGATCAATTTTCTGAATGTTTTTGGTATTTTCCAAGAACTATTTGTTGTATAGGCTTTGCTAGCCGAACATTAAGCGTAGAACTGCTTCAAATGTAGAGTATTGATAGGATCTGGAAGAATGTCTCCCTCAGGTGTAGCTAACTAATAAGCTCTAGTCCCAAAAGTAGCAGTAATAATATAAGGTCCCAACCAGGTAGGTTCAAACTTTCCTTTTTGCTCTCTGTTAGGTTGGTTCTTAGGATTCTCTTTCAAGACAAGGTCCCCCACTTCAAACTTGCATGGTTTAACCTTCTTATTGTAACCTATGGACATCCTTGCTTGGTACACTTTGAGGTGTTCAAACGCTTGTTGTCGGCGCTCATCTAGTAGGTCCAGAGAATTTATCCTATCTATGCGATACTGTTCATCAGTAACCAATCCTTGTAAAGAGATCCACAAAGATGGAATTTCAACCTCAATAGGTAGTACTGCCTCAGCGCCATAGACTAGAGCAAATGGCGTGGCTCTTGTTGGTGTTCAGATGCTTCTATAGGCCCATAGTACCGTATTCAGTTGCAAATGCCAGACTTGCTCACAGTTCTGTGTAGGATTTTGAGAATATTTTTGTTTGATGCCTCGGCCTATCCATTACCTTAAGGATAATAGACCGAAGAGCAATGTTGAGTAATGTGAAACTGTTCATAGAGGTCATCAATGTCTTGGTTTTTAAATTGGCCCCCATTGTCTATCACAATTGAAGAGGGTATCCCATATCTACAAATAATGTAGTTCAGAATTAACATAGCCACCTATTTTCCAGTGGCTTTGATTAGCGGCACGGCTTTGACCCACTTTGTGAAATACTCAGTGGCTATAATGATGAACTTGTGTCCATTTGAAGAGTTGGGATATATCTGTCCAACCAAGTCAAAGGCCCATTGTTGAAATGGCCAATGTGTTATAAAAGGTATGAGTTCTCTGGCAGGAGCATGGATGAGGTT
>MU223725.1:266843-293779 GCA_018584345.1 Thuja plicata | reverse complement strand
TTTTACATTATGTATATATATGTGTTTGAGTGGCTTTCACACCTCCTTAAGGTGAAAAGACACAACCCTTATTATAAAATATTTTTAAAAAACACTAAACTAACTAAAAAATAACTACCTAACTTTCAGATTTGGCTTTGGTCAAAAATCCAAAACACATTGTGAAAAGCTAAGATTTTTTCTGGAGATAGGAAATTTGATTTTCCGAACTAGGTCGGTTTTAGATTGTTAAAATTAGACCATCTTCAGCCTCTTTCGGCATTATCTTTGTAGCAGGTTGAAATTCCAGCATTTTTTGAAGGCTTCGATTAGTTAGTTCTATTTATTTGTGTCATAAAGCTTCCTTCCTTTAATTTTTTTAGTATGGAGAAACTTTCTTCTTGATAATGGATTGGGACTTCTAAATTCTCAAAATTTAGGGTACCACCACATCGTATGGAAAATATTCTTAAGAAGAATTCACATGGTGTCATCACTCAGATCCATTCCATTCAGATGCAACCATCAACGGTCTCTAGTACTCCTGCAGATCTATAACAAATTTTGGATAAGTATTCAGGTGTATTTGCAGAACCTGTGGGACTGCCCCCTTCTCACCCAAAGGACCACCATATTCAACTCCTTCCTAGCAGCGTTCCACCCAACATCAGGCCCTACCGCTACCCATTTCATCAGAAGATAGAAATCAAGATGCTCGTTCGTGAGTTACTAAAGAAAGGTATTATTCTCCCTAGTACCAGCTCCTTTTCTTCTCTAGTTCTACTTGTTTGCAAAAAAGATGGGTCCTGGCGACTCTGCATTGATTTTTGAGCACTTAATCATCTCACCATAAAGGATAAGTTTCCCATTCTGGTTGTTGATGAACTTCTGGATGAGCTTCATGGCGCTCATTTTTTCTCCAAGTTGGATCTTCATTCTGGGTATCATGAAATTAGGGTTAATGAGGAGGATATTCCTAAAATATCCTTCTGCACACATGATGGTCACTATGAATTTTTATTCATGCCCTTTGTCCTCACTAATGCTCCTTCAACATTTTAGGCAGTGATGAATAAAATATTTCAGCCATACCTCTGAAAATTCATTCTGGTCTTCTTCGATGATATCCTCATCTATAGCAAAACCTGGGCTGAGCATCTCCCTCATCTAGAGCTCGTAATGCAACTTCTCTTTGATCATCAACTCTGTGCAAAATAGTCTAAACGTGTGTTTTTCTAGGAGGAAGTGGAGTATCTCGGGCATATTTTTGCACACCAAGGGGTTCAGGTGGATCCTACAAAAATATATGCCATGAAAAATTGGCCGCATCCTCATACTCTCAAGAGCCTTTGGGGTTTTTTGGGGCTGACTAGCTATTATCGCAAGTTTGTCAAGAATTATGGGAAGATTGTAGCACCATTGACAACTATGTTAAAAAATTATGCTTTTACCTAGACCCATGTTGCTGAGAATGTGTTTGAACAACTAAAACAAGCTATGTGTAGTACACTTGTTCTTGCTATGCCAGATTTTTCCAAGCCCTTCACTATTGAGAGTGACACTTGCGACAATAGACTGGGTGATGTTCTCCTTCAAGATGAACATCCTATTGCATTCACTAGAAAATCCCTTTCTGGTAAGAATTTAGCCCTATCTACATATGAAAAATAAATGATGGCTATTTTGCATGCTGTACAAAAGTGGCGGCCATACCTCCTAGGGAGTCATTTTTGCATCAAGATCAATCACCAAAGTCTGAAATACTTCCTGGAACAATGAGTATCCTCCCCTACACAACAAAAATGGGTCAGCAAACTCATGGGGTATGACTATGAGATCACCTACAAGAAGGGTAAGGACAATATTGTGGCAGATGCTCTTTCTCGCACATTTGATAATCAAGCTTCCCTTTTAGCTATTTGTATGCCAATTCCCAATTGGATAGAATCTATTCAGTAGGGCTATGTTAGTGACTCTTCTTTATCTCAAATCATTCACCAATTGGCCAATAATCCTTATGTTTTACCGCATTACTCTTGGGATGGTGCTTCTCTCCACTACAAGGGTCGTCTAGTGCTTCCTCAGAATCCAAATCTACAACAGTCTGTCTTTTATGAACTCCATGCCTCTCCTTTGGTAGGACACTCTAGGTTCCTCAAAACTTATGAGCGGGCAAGGTGGAACTTATTTTGGAAAGGAATGAAATAGATGATTCAACAGATGGTGGCTGAATGTGATACCTGCCAACACCACAAGGGTGAAACGCCCCTCCTTCCTGGATTGCCAGAACCCTTTCCCATCCCTACATGGATTTGCACTGATATTTCTATGGATTTCTTTGAAGGGTTTCCTAAATCAGGTGAAAAGATAGTGATCTTGGTTGTGGTTGATCATCTCTCCAAATATAGTCATTTTTTTGCCCTCAACCACCCCTATACTACCTCCTCAGTTGCACAAATCTTCATGGACCAGATCTTCCGTCTTCATGGCCTCCCTTCTTCCATTGTCTCATATCGTGATGCAACTTTTACAAGTCATTTTTGGACTGAATTGTTTTAGAAAAATGACACCAAACTGAAGATGAGTTCAGGTTATCACCCACAAACCAATGGTCAAACCGAAATTGTCAACAAATGCTTGGAAACTTATCTTCGCTGCTTCACTTCTGAACAACAACATCAGTGGGCCAAGTGGCTTCCTTTAGCTGAATGGTGGTACAATACCTCTTACCACACTACATCTAAAATGAATCCATATGAAGTAGTCTATGGTCAGGCACCTCCAGTGCTCCTTCCCTACACTCCCAATAGCTCACCAGTCCAGGCAGTTGACATAGTTCTCCACACCAGGGATCAGATTCTTCCCACCTTACAGGATAATCTTCACATGGCCCAAAATCAAATGAAACAACAGGCAGATCAACACCATTCTGAGTGCTCATTTCAAGTTGGGGATATGGTTTTTGTTTGTCTACAACCATACAAGAAATCCTCCATGAATCTTAAAGGGTTTCATAAGTTGGCCCCAAAATTTTATGGTCCATATAAGGTTTTGCAGAAGATTGGTTCAGTTGCTTATAAACTAGAACTTCCTCCTTCCCGCATTCATCCAGTATTTCATGTTTCTTGTCTCAAGCAAGTTCTTGGCACCAATGTTAGAGCACAAACTTCTCTACCTAAAATGGATAAGGAAGGATCCATTAGCTTAGAGCCTGAGGCAATCCTTGACCGGCGCACTCATCAACTTTTCTCTCACTCCATCTCTGACATCTTGATTCAGTGGCATAGAATGCAACCAGAGGATCATACATGGGAACCCCTTCTTCAGATTGCGAGCAGAGGATGCTACATGGGAACCCCTTCCTCAGATTGAAGAATACTAATTTATGTCTGAAAACCCCATGAAAATGGTTGATCCTTGCTTGTTGTTTATACTAAAGAAGAACTTGTGGTGGACAGGGTCATTAATCAAAGCCATGATCTTAAACATGCAAGCCATAGAAAAAGAGGTAAAGGAAATGCACACTAACACACTAAATGATATCAGGGTAGTAAACTCATTAGGAATACTTCAATTTGGGGAAGGAAACATGGACACTGAGTACATGCAAGATAATACATTAAATATGAAGACATGCAGAATTCCTTCTTTATTGCCTGTGTTTTCTTGAATTGGTCTCTTAATGAGCCATCAATTATTTCAGCCCAATCTAGACTTTGCTTCCCATCCAAAATAATATCTATGAAATGATACATCCAATCCTTGAAGAGGAGCACTTGTTCCAACCCTCTTACTCTGTGTAATAAGACTAATATGTCATGAATACGAGACTTCATATGATATTTGGTCAATGACTTGGGCAACCTAGAGCCTCCTCTATAGACTAACTCAGTCCATTTACGAGCAATGTTACTACGGTTTTTGTCACTTATTTCTTGAAACTGAGTGAGTAACTGGGTTGGGGTGAAACTAGAAAAGGCCTCATTATGTAGCTTACAGACTGACATTATCATCCCTCTAGTTATTGACAAGAGAATTTGACCTTCATTGTTCAACACACACTTAGACTTGATATCATAGTGATTTATGCACTGCTGAATTAGCTCAGGACTTACTATGGCTAGCGGAAAAGTGGCAACTTGAAATAACCCACTGGACATGAGCTCTAAAGTATGCCCTTTCTCTACACAATCCTTAATATTTTCAACCATCTTTTCTACTTCAACCGCCAAAAAATCAGTGTTTGTGATCACCGGGGCATGACAATCTAAATTTGTAGTATTTCCGAAGAAATGCATCCTGGACTTCATTTTCCTTCCCCAAAACAAAAAAAACAACTGCAATCCTTTGAAATCACACTATCATGCAGAAAAAAGGAAACAAAAGGAGGATTTTTAGTGTTTACCTGTCTTCTATCGATTTAGGGAAACAAAAATCTCTATCTTTCACAGCCGAGACTCCACAATCTTGCTTTGAAAAGAAATAAGTGAAATGATATATTTTAACAAGATTCACATACCGTGGAGTATGGATAAAAAGATGATCATTAATTATGACATGAAGTTTAGAGTGGAGTGAATGCAATGATGTGACATTTGGCTACCGCTTTGCTTTGTAAAACTATCTAAATCATCACTAATATTCATTTAATGCCACTACATCACTCGTACTGAGATAAAATTTGCATTAACTCATGTTGCCACCTCAGATTCCCCCGTGGTTACCATCTCCTTGAGGCTAACCATACCATTACCCCAATGATTACTTTACTGACATGATATGTCACTCGCCTCATTAGCTACCACATCAATCCTTGGAATTGTTGTTATTTCCTTTGAACTACTTTAAACCAAAGTGCAAAGAGGTTCAAAGTGGTTTATCCCTGCATCATGGAGTATGTATGGGTCCCACCTACAATTAATCATTAGAAAAAAATATTTTTGATTGAACCTCTTTTAACTACTTTTGAACTGAGGTTAGAAGAGGTTCAAAGTGGTTCATGAGCGATTAAGAACTACCAACACTTGGCGGAAGAGAAACAACTATACAAGGATAAGTTTGAAATGTTGTGGTGGTTGGCTCAAGGGTTAAAAATGACATTGAAAGATTGATGGAGGCAAGTTTTGAAAAAAGGATGAAACAAACAACGATTTAAAGTTTATTAAAGGGTCAAAGACACTTTAAACAAGGTGACAAAAATAGACCCTAACATGAAGCCATCTCTATATTAGAATTCCTATCTGAAAGCCAAGATCTTTCTAAAATCATTTTTAGTATTAGAAGGATAAGATCGCTAAACATAGGCTAAGTTCTACCAGAGGACTATAAGATCCTATGTGTGTACCTGGTTCTATGTAATAAATACCTATGTATGTAAATTAAAACGTGCTTACACCTATATTTATTTTCATATCTAGATGAATTATTATTCATCCATGTTATTCAATTCCATGTAGTACATTTATTGGTAATTGAAAAATATATTACTGATATCTTGGTATGAATTTTAAGGGTTTACTAATTCTGCATCTAGAAACTAACATTCTGCCCAGATTTGGTCAACAATTTTTTTCTAATTTTTTAGCACCTACCATACATCTCTAGTTTGCTACAAATTCTTACCTCTGCATGCTCATAGTCAGTATAAATTCTATATATCATTATCTTATCATTTTAAAATATAATTAACTTTGCATAAGTATTTGACTAGTAAATGTTTGTACTTGTTCTGTTTGTTTTTTAAGATCCTTCCAGCTCTTATTTAGTAGCTACTTTTCTAATGCTTCTCAATATCTTTTATCTCTATTCCTATTATTGGCTTTTGTGTAAGTTAGGAGGCTCTTCTCTATAGCTTAAATGATGATGGGCTTTAAGATTTTTCTGACTTATCTATATTATTTTTATAATTATAAGTAGTTTTAAATTAGCTTAATTAAGTATCAATCTTGGTTTATCTCTTTTATGTTTATTCCATATGCCCCTTTATTAGCCAGTTCATCTGCAATGTTATTCCTTTCCCTATAAATGTGTTTTATGTCTATATTGTCAAATGAGTTCATGATTTCTATTGTTTTTTCTAGTATCAAATTTGTCTTCCAGTTTGGGGTTGTTTGAAGCCTTAATGCATTTACGACAATTTGCAAGTCTCCCCCAATTTCCAAATCCCTAATACCAAGTTCTTGACATAATGATAATCCTTCTAATGCTTCTATCATTTTTGTACTATTATTAGAAACTTTGGGTAAAGGTTTTGCTAGTTTTGTAATCACTTCACCTTCCCATGAATGAACTACACAACCTATACCTGCATCTCCTGGGTTACTCCTAGATGCTCCATCAAAGTTTATCTTGTACCAACCATATTTGGGGTTCGTCCATTTATATGTCGCTCTCGCTTCTTTGGTAGTTTTTCCTCCGCATCCATACTAGGGAGGGATAATAAGTCCTAGCCAATTTTTCCTAATAATTCCGTCCCATTTTTTAAAATATTCCTTCTTTATGATTTGTATTTCTCAGTCTATTGTTCAATGTTTCTACTATACTAGCTTTTATTTTATTGACAAGTGTTGTAGGTGAAATTTTCTTATCCTGGAAAATCCTTCTATTTATTTCTTTCCACAACTCCCATACAACGATGGATGGTGTAATTACCCATATGTTTTTATATAAATATTTTCCCCAATGAGTTGGCCAACTTTTTAGGAGATCCACTAGATTATTTGGGTGGGCAGAGGACCAATTTAATTTTTTGTAAATTTCGTTCCAACATTCTTTGGCAAAGTTTCAATTTGGGAGAATATGGTCTATTGATTCCTCATTTTGTTCACATAGGGGACATCTAAATGGTCATGCATATCCTAATTTACAAAACCATTCGACAATGATTATACGCTTTTTAAGTGCCTCCCATAAAAACATGCCAACTTTGGGTAGACAATCTTTATTTCAGCATAGGTCTAAAGGAAAGTCTGAATTTGGCGGTTGAAGGAATTCTAAGATTTGGTTATATCCACTTCTAACCTTATATTGACCATCATTGGATCCACCCCATATAATTTTATCTTCCCTATCTTTTAGTAGGAATAATATGTTTTTTGGTTTGTTTTTGAAATTTGTTTTCAATTCTTATGAGTCCATTGTTAACCATTAGGAGAGCGATTATCCTAATTTGAATGTAATTACTTAGTTTGTGACCCCATTCATGAGACATGGTACTTTTAATGATAGGGTCAAGGCCCATTGAGTCCATGGATTCAAGACCAGCTCAAGATTCTTCCCAAAATAAGGCATCTTACCCATTCGCAACATCCCATGTTATTTTATTGTTGATGATATCTTTACAATCTATCATGAAGCTCCAAATACGAGAACCTTTTATGTGATTTTTTTGTTCTGAATGTATTAATGAGATCTGCATATTTAATATATTTGTTTAGAAGGATTGATGCCCACTTTCTTCCAAGTTCTTGAAACATATTCCAAACTAGTTTTTCTCCTAGGGCTTTATTTTTCCATTGAAAGTTTTTTATTCCTAGACCTCCTGCTTTAAGAGGTTCACAAATATTTTCACATTTAATTATGCCATTTTCCTATTATTAGATGTGCCTTGCCAAAAATAAATTGAGTTTAGAATCCAGTCTTCTTTTAACATTATCAGAGATTGGTAGAGCTGACATTTGATAAGTTGGGATTGCTGATAGAACTGATTTGCTCATAGTTGTTCTTCCTGCACTAGATATCCATCCACCTTTTAAACTTTCCATTTTATTTTTAAGTATGGATATAATTTGACCTCATAGTTGGTTGCTTCTTAGACCTTTATCTAAGGGAACACCTAAGTTTACATGAAAAGTTCCCAATTTTAAAACCCAATATTTTACATATATCCTGTTGTAATTTGGGTTCAATGTTAAGAAAGAATATCTTTGATTTGTTAGCATTAACTTTTTGACCTAATGCTTCCATATATTGAGTGAGTACCATTTTATAATTTTTAGCTTCTACTTTAGAGCTTTTCCTTGGAAGAATTGTATCATCAATGAATTTATTGTGGGTAATGTTGGATACATTATTAGCGACCTTGATTCCTATAATATATCTATCTTGGTGGTACATAGTAATGGATCTACCTAGCACTTCTTCCATTATAACAAACATGAATGATGATATAGCGTCCCCTTGCCTAATACCATGTGAGATGTTGAAAAAACCTTCAGGGCTTCCATTAATAAGAATGGATATCTCAGGGGTAGATATACAATTGAGAAACCTTTGGTATAATGAACCAAGCTTTGGAGAAACCAAAGGCTGCTAGACATTTGCATAAGAATCTCCAATCCACTTTATCGTAGGATTTTTGTATATCTAGTTTGACTAGCATACAAGGTTCATTATTATTTTGGACAATATGGATAATCTCTTGCGCTATGATTATCCCTTCAAATATCAATCTATTGGGGATGAACCCTATTTGTTCTTTTGAAATAATTTTAGGTAAACAAAAATTTCAGCAATTTTCTAGTGCTTTGGATAGGATTTTGTATATGGCATTGCATAGGGCTATTGGTATAAAGTACCCCTTTTCCTCGTAATTATATTTTTTGGGAAAAGGAGTTAGGAAGGTGTTATTAATTTCTGAAAGGAGTGTTCCTGAATTATGGGTTTCCAAAGCTTTCCATAGATCTACTCCAATGAAATGCCAACATCTTTGGAAGAAAAGAGCCTAAAAGCCATCAAGTCCCGATGCTTTGTCAGGGTTCATTTGAAATTGTGCTTCTTTTATTTCTTCTACTGTGAATTTACTATTTAGCCATTTGTTGTCTTTATCTGTAATTAATTTTGGGATTGAAGATAACATTATTTTTTAAGATTCAAGATTAGATGCTTCATAGTTGTTTAGAACATTTTCATAGTATTTGACAAATTATTTGGCTATTGTTTCAGGTTCTTCCATCATATTTCCTTGGGGGTCTTTAATTTTAACAATTCTATTGATATTCCTCCTGGATTTAGTGTTGGTGTGATTTTTTTTTGTATTTTTGTCTCCTTCTAATAACCAAACTTCCCTTGACTTTTGTCTCTAATATAATTCTTCTTTGGTTAAAAGATATTCATGTTTTGACTTTAGCTCTTTTTCTTTATAGTATCTTTCTTCATTCATTCCAAACTTGATAACTTCTTCATTTAGAATATCTATGTCTTTTTATACTTTGAATTTTCATTCAAATATATTATGGAAGTGTTCTTAATTCCATTTAAGAATTTTATTTTTTAGGGTTTTGAGTTTTGATACAAAGCATAAAATTTTTTATCCTTTGAAGTTTTCTTCATTCCACCATGTTTCTAATAAGCTTAAAAAATCCTTATGTTGGAACCACATGTTTTCAAATTTGAAAGGATTTCTAATAGGCTAGCCTTGATCAGAGATTTCAAGTCTGACTGGGAAATGGTTTGACCCTGCGTTAGTAAGGATTTCTGTGGATAAATTAAAACCAAAGGTGCCTAGATCACCCTTAACTAAAAACCTATCTAATATTTCCGCAATATGACTGAACCCAACTCTTCTATTATTCTAAGTGAAGGTGCCATTTCCCGTCTTTAGATCTAATAAATTGTTTTTGCTTACCCATGAGAAAAATTCTTTTTGTGATTGAGAAATGTATGTAGAACCTCCAAAATTTTCAGAATAGTCTCCTCCTAATATTATGAATTCATTTCCTTTTTCTTATAAGTATTTTTTACTATATCCATCCACACTTCTCATTTCCTATTGTTCTTGATAGGACTGTATGTTAGAATAGGTAGACACCTATTCTCCCAAGAACACCTGCATGCATAACCCTTTCACATGGAAGAAGCAAAGAACATAAGAAGAAAAATCTATGGAGGCCAAAAGACCAGAGACATCATATGCACATGAAAGAATATATTATTAACAATATGTTTCGATCTGATACAATGTGATGTCAAAACTCCTTATCAAATACAAAGAGGTGAATCCTTATGAAAGGAATCACAAAACCCTAAAGGTGAAAACCCTAAAGAATAATAAGATGCCTAAGTTTAACTTAAGCGTAGAGTATAATAGACTAATAATTAAATTAATTAATTATTAGCTATAATATGACAAATCTAACACCCCCCCTTAAGTGTAACTTAGGGAGAAGCTAAACAGCTAAGGACAAAAAGATGCATGAAAACAAAATGCAGGAAAGGAACTATGCGTCCCGACAACTAGGCCTGATCAGGTACCCAAGTACAAGAAATAAACTAGATGAAGGAAACTAAGCCTCCAATCTAGGGAAATTCCCAAAGAAAGGAACAAGAAAGAGAAAGAAGCATCTCCGAAGCATGAAGCTGCAAACATTGTCAGAAGTAACTGCTGGAACCCCTACTGAAATAGTGCATGACCAAGTAGAGAAGACAAAGTCTGAAGAGCTAATCAATCAAAGAGGTGACCTCCAAAAGTAGGAATGAAAAAGTGTCTATATAGTAGATGATCCATCTCACCAGAATGCATAGGTGCCTAGCCACTACATCTGCCTAGTACATAGGAACAAAAACAAAATATGTAGATCACTCAACCGAACCAAGGAAGCAATAGAACCAACAGGTGAACCTTCCCATAATGTTGAACAGGGAGAGGGGTGATAGGAACACTGAAATGCAATGCCAGAACCATCTACAGGAAGAAGAATTAGTAACACCAACAGTGCAATAGAAGTACAACCACAGGATAAAGGGTCGTGTCACCGACACACAACATGGGCTAATGTTGTGGAAGGTATGCTCACTTGACAAAGGTGGATGAGAAAAAAAGGCAAAACATCATAACCCCACATGGCACTTTATAACTGAGTGCGAGTACAAACAAAACACAAGGTGTTCGAAATCCCAGAAATGCAAAAGAAGGCACTTTATCTCAGTACGTTTATAAAAAAGAAAATGTTATAGAAGAAAAGCATACAATGCTCAGAAGTCAGAAAGAAGAGTGAGCCAGAAGAACAGAAGAAGAGATCCCAGGACCTGTAGAACCCAAGTAATCTGCCAGAGTGAAAAAGAGAAAAACTTGGAGGAGAAATAACCTAGAGAAGAATCTAGAAAAAAGACCACTGCAATTGAAAATCTCATAGAACCAGCTTTCTGATGATATCTGGTTTTCCAAAAATAAAGTCTGAATGAGCAAGATATGGCTCCCAGAAGGCAAAACCAAACATCAGACTTTGATAGAAAAAATACTAGCAAAATAGTAGAACCCAAAACCCCAACCTCCATCATCGAAAAGAGATTAGAAAGAGCTTTCTGACGATATAAAGAAGTCAAAAAAATACCTCCGTATGCTCCAAATAGAGCAAAAACAGTGAGGGAGGGTCAAAAAGCTTGAAAAATTTCTCAAAAAATGGGTGCCAGAAAAAACACCTTCGTACCTTCTGCACTCAAATCTCAGTGTCTCGCACCTTGAAAAGCATGCCAGGTTCATACAGCCCTCTTTCCATAAAAAATTGCCACAACTTGCTCCGGTACCCAAAGGTGGTCGAATTTTATATCTTAATTTGTCTAAACGATCCTCTGAATCCATTGGTGAGGTCAGTTTCAGACCAAAATGAGTCCAATAAAAAAATTTCCCCAGATCCAATAAAAAACTCTTCAAAAACTTGAAACCTTTAACCTCAAAACCTGCTTCAAAAACACCAGAACGGGCAACAACAAGGGAGCTTTGATACCATGTTAGAATAGGTAGACACCTATTCTCCCAAGAACACCTATATGCATAACGCTATCACATGGAAGAAGCAAAGAACAGAAGAAGAAAAATCTATGGAGACCAAAAGACCAGAGACATCAGATGCACATGAAAGAATATATTATTAACAATATGTTTCAATCTAATACAATGCGATGTCAAAATTCCTTATCAAATACAAAGAGGTGAATCCTTATAAAAGGAATCATGAAACCCTAAAGGTGAAAACCCTAAAGAATAATAAGATGCCTAATTTTAACTTAAGCGTATAGTATAATAGATTAATAATTAAATAAATTAATTATTAGCTCTAATATGACAACTCTAACACTGTATATATTACAAATGTTGAATTTTAGCTGGCTATTTATGCTATTAGCTACTCCCATCATCCGATTTTGTCTTGAAAGTTTGATCTCAAAGTTTATTTTCATGGGATCCCAAATAGAGGATAGACCACCTAAAGCACCATTAGATTCTATCCATTCTGATTTCCAAACTCCTAATTTACGCTTTAGTTTATTGGCTTCCACTTTATTGAGTTTAGTTTCCTGAAGAATACTAATTTATGAATTAAAGGTTTTAAGGTTTTGTTTAAGTAATATTTGTTTGTTAGGGGAATTTATGACCCTAACATTCCAAGTTGTGATTTTCATTGGTCTGTGGGAAGGTACTTCCCTTTCCCTACATGAAATAGTTCCATTATTTTGGTTTGGTTATCAACATTTTCGTCCTTGATTCTTAAATCAGTTAATGAATTCCTACCTCTTTTCCTAGATTCTTTAGATATTATTGGAAAGTTTAATCCATCAATTAATACTTCTATACCCAAATTTCTATATAAATTAGTAGTATCTTTGGTGACATCATTTGAATCCTGAAGACTCTCTCTAGGATCATCTTCTGCCATCAATTCATTTCTAATTCCTTGTTCAAGAATATTTGAGAAGATCCAATATCTTCATGGTGATTCATTTGTGGATCCTCAGTAATATATTTAATTAGTTCTACATTAAATTCCTTGTTTTCTGTATTTGTAAACTTACTAGATATCAAGTTTTTATTTTTGTGAAAGAGTTGATCCTCCATTAATAGATTACTAGTTTCTATTACTGGAGATGTAACTTTAATGTTTTCAATGGGAATTTCTTCATAATGTAAAATCAATTGAAATTGAAATTTTATTGAAATTAAAGAAAAATATAAAAAAAAATCATCTAAAAAACCTTAAAAATTTTAAAAGTAAAAAAAAAAAAAAAATTGTTGATGAATATAGGCCTTTCTATTAATTAAAAAATAAGAGTACAATATTCTCAAAAAAAGGGGTCGGGGGATAAAAAATCACCCCACAAACTCACTCGGCAACTAGGCCGGAAACATACAACTATTCATCAAAAAAATATATAAAAAAGAAGCCCTCAAGCTGCAAGAACAGTAGCAGAAGAGGGAGGAGGATCTCTATCATCATAATTGCCCCAAACATTGGGCCCAGGGGTCTGGTCGGGAAGCGACTAGCCATCATCAGTTTCTTTTTCTTCATTCAATTCTTTTTCCTCCTGCCTGGGAGAAATATCAAGTGCTAGGCAAGGGAACTTATGAGAAGTGGTATAAGGCCACACAGGAACACTAGCCAAAGGCCGAGATGAAGCAACAACAGTGGAAACAAGTAGAGGAGGCTAGCCAGAAGTCACAGCCCTCCGAGTTGGAGGAGAGGTAAAGCGGCGATGCCAAGGGTGTGACATTCTGGAACACCTGGAAGAGGAACCTCGACTATAACGGTGGACCGGGGTGGCGTGCGGTCAGCCGAGAGAGAATCCAACGACACTCGAGTAACAATACAAGGGGCATTGCCCCAGTGTTGCAATAACTCGTGTAAATGGGTGACCTCAAGGGGCACCTTATCCACTTGTACTTGAATCTGTATCATGACATTATTACATAAACATGCCTTAGCATACAAAGAAATACGGATATCCAGAAAGATGTGAGTAAAAAAAAACCTTTTATTTATGATACTTTATACAAAAAAAATTGATAAGTAAAAGATTTTAAATAAAACTAGTTTTAACTTAAAAAAAAAGGTTGAACAATAATAAAGCGAAGCTAAATTATCTTAAAAAGGGAAAGGGATACTTTTTCATTCAAAATGATGTACATGTAAACCCCTATAGAACTGTCCATATTCATCCTTTCAAGGAAAAATTAAATAAACCATCCATCCAACAAATTTTGTGCACCAACTAATGTATTGTGCAGATGCATTTTCATATAGATGGTGTGGATCTGTTCCCCTCCATGCAGTTAGACCAAATAATTTATCAACACTCAAATAATTTTTATGGGGGAATTTGCAAATTTTTATTTACAACAAAAGACGTGGAAAAAACTTGTTTGTTGACTTCCAAAAATAGACTTGAGAATATTTAATTTAAAAAAAGTTCTAGTTCTCGTATTGAACTAAACAAACAAGCACAATAATGTTTAGAACCTACTTAAATAAAAATAAATAAAAATGAACATATCTTCAATTGTTACTTATGATTTGAATTTGTTTAAAATACATTGAGTAACTCAAATATAGTGTAAAATTGATTTAAGAAAGAGCAAGAGCGAGAGCATTTAAAACAATCATTGTCCACCTTGAATCTACATGAAATAACAATGTTTATGTTGCAAGGGAAGATATGGCAAGGATAGAAGGCACAAATACTAAAATTAACCAAACCAGATAAACTTAGCTAAATTAATAAAGAAATAATGAAATAATAATGTTGGATAAAATGAAATATAGGCGTAACAAAAATAGAATACACTATATATAAAAAGCACATACAACACAAAATATTCCCTGTGAGCGAATAACTACATGTGGAATGCACAGTGAAGCCTACAAAGATGTTATCATAAATAAAATAGAGTGCTAAACAATGACATTACAAGATTGAACATAAAACAAGTGTTTCAAACTTCATTTTGCCAAGAGGAGAAACAAAAGAGTTGAACAAAGAACAACAATGAAATGTTAAGTTACAAAAGTGATTAGTGCACAAATAACAAACAGCCAACAAGAATGAAATGAATGTGGTTCTAAAGGATAGTAAATAAGAGGAGAAACTTCCATTAAGCTATAAATAATGATAAAAAATGCATATAGCAATATAAATGTAGTGATGGGTGAAGATACAAAGTGAAGAGAGGCTTCTTACAAACAAGGAATCAAGGAATAAGGACAACACAAACATTAACATACATACGTTATTAGAAGCACCAACAACAACTATACAAGTAGCTTAGGTGATAGGTATAAGGTAAAACTATAGTGTGAAAATAGAGATAAGAAATACAAAGAATCTAGAAAAAATGAAACAAATAAGGATTATAATTTTTCAACAAACCAGAGCAGAGATAAATATAGATCACACAAATATTCACTTGCATGCAGTCGCCAACTTAATATATATATATTAAACTAAAAAAAAAAGAGATTATTTTTTTATTTGAAACTTGCAAACAAAAAATTAGTGAGTAAAAAATGTTAATAAATAGAATATATATATATATTTTTAAAATCATAATTAAGTGGTAACCTTGCGCTTGACATGCCAAAGGTTAATGATGGGGAGCTCTAACCAAAAGAGCACTCTTTCTCTAACTAATACCTTCCTTTGGTCTTCCTAGGGTATCTTTCTCTACACTGTCTAGAGGACAACTCCATGATCCCCTACTTCCCTTAGAACTCACCACCAACTTCAATTCACTCTACTATCCCTCTCAATCCAACAATGTATCCATAGGCTCCATTGAGCGACCTTGCTCCCAATATTCTCTTGGAAATAGGAATGGGAATCCTGACCATTCCTAGGTCACTTTCAACCAATTATGATCCACTTGGATGGATTCTTTAAAGACTTCTAATCGAGTTCATACTTTTCAAGATTTTAGGCCTTGTATCCTTTTTGCCCTAATTAGCCCTCCTAAACACTAAAATCCTGGATTTATTCTAAACTATCCTTAATATCCCTCTGGACCAATTATGGATTCTTCAAAGGCCCAACCTAGGCACTAGTATTTTCTATATTTTAGACCCCCACCTTGTCTTTACATATGACTTTCACCAAACCCCTATTTTTAAGGGTTTTAAGGACATGTGAACCAGTATGGTTTCATTGCATTGTTTCTGTGATCAAACCAAATCCTCCACTCTTCTCCTTGTAGTCACTTATCAAAGACACATGCCCCTACATGCTCCAACCACTGATTGGCACAAAACAATCCAATTAGCAAGCTTTCTTGCTTCTGTTCTGCACAAGCCTCTAACCAGAATGCCTCTGCACTCGCCTAGGGCTTGATGGAAAAAATATTTCCCTTGCACACAATGACTCCAAAGACCATATTTAGAATATATACAAGGTCCCCTACCTGATTCCAGGTGGCCATGGGATTTCAACCACGAGAACTCAAGTGGGGTTCATTTTTACAAATCTGGCTCTGAACCAGGCAGTGAAATAGTGAAACCCAAGAAATTTACAAAAGAATAAACAAAAGAACTAAAAAACTAAACCAAATCCACACAGATTAATTAAATGACACAAGGTAAAGTCTTAATGTGTTATTTCAATCCTTTCAAACCATTAAATGACTGGATGAAGGCTCTGTTACAAAAACTCAGTCAATTCTTTTCTTTCCAAATCACAGTCCATAGAATGTGACTTCCAACCCTTAGATTAGGGTTTTTTTGTCCTTATATAGTCTAAACCAACATTTTTGGACCATTAGGTTTGGATTAGAACACCATTAAATCTATTTCCTAGTTTTTAGGAAATGTTGTCATGACAACTTTGCAAAGTTGCAAAGTTGTCATGATCAACTTTTACAACTTTTTCTCATTTGACAATCCAATATCCTTAATGGTTCAATTCAACTCTAAACCATTACATAAGACCTTAAAACACTTAAAAACTTCAAAATCACAAGTGCCACTCCATTTTGGAGTCTTGGTCAAAGTTTTCCCCTTTGTTGACTTTCCTAGGACTTTTGACACTAGAGCCTAATTGATCACACAAAACACTAGAATCTAAACACTCTTACCACTAAACACACACAAAAACAACCTTGGGACTTTATACTTAGTCCTTATTACCTGGTGGTTGGCTAAACCAACCTACAAGCCAAAATGTTTGAAGATATTCATAAGACCTTAAGGTGCTCCTGCACCATCCTCCCCCTACAATAAGAAGATCAAGTTACCTATGTTGTGATGAAATCCATGCTGATTCCATGTTTCTTAAAGTCACTCTCAGCTATCCATGTAGCCTCTGACTTAGGTAATTTCTCCCATTTGACTAGATTCTCCATATAAGTCTTACTCCTAGTCTTCTTCTTCACTCTTGAATAAATAATTCTCTCCACTTGTGGCTTGATCTGATCAGGAACTTGGAGTTCTTCCACATCCTTAATCACCTATGGGTTGTACTTTCTCTCATCTATATATGGACCCTTGTATTGAATCAAGTCTTTCAGACTAAGAATTGGAGAAATAGACATTTCCTTCGGTAGATCTATCTTGTAGGCATTGGAGCCATACTTAGCTAACACTTTACATGGTCCAATCCTCTTCATCTATAGTTTTCTTGGTATACCCTTCTGTAGCCTAGCCTTGTTCAAGAATAACATCACCAAGTCTCCTACCTGAAACTGTAAGTCTCTTCTCCCTTCATCCTTCTTAGCTTTCAACTTCTAATTAGCCTCTATTAATGTCTTATTTACTTGCTCATGAACCTCTCTCATTGATTGAGAAAAATCATCTACATGTCCACTGATCCCTTCATAAAATTTTAGGTCTCTAAGCTCAAAAACACCCCTTGGATGTAATCCATACACAATCTCAAATGGACTCTTACCAGTAGTCATGTCTGTGCTATCATTAGAGGCAAATTCTTCCTGTGGAATTACTTGTTCCCATCCTTGCCCATATTCCTTGGTTAAACACCTCAACAATTTTCCAAGTACCTTGTTTATTACCTCTATCTGACTATCTATTTTAGGATGATATGAAGAATTATGAGACAAATTAGTTCCTATCCTTTTCCATAGGGTCTTCCAAAAGTGCCCCATAAACTTCACATCCCTGTCTGCAACTATGCTCATTGGCAAGCCATGTCTCCTTACTATCTCCTTGAAGAAAAGGTGAGCAATGTGACTGGCATCATGTGTTGTTTTACATGGGATGAAATGACCCATCTTACTGAATCTGTCCACTACTACAAACACACTATCCAAACTAGTTGGTGTCCTAGGTAGCCCCACTATGAAATCCATACTTATGCACTCCCATGGTCTATTTGGTATGGGAAATGGTTGGTAAAGACCTTCATTTGATGATGTACCCTTTTCCTTCTGACATACTCCACATTTCTCAACATATCTCCTTATATATTTCTGCATTTTAGGCCACCAATAGAATCTCTCCACTAGGTCTAGGGTCTTAATTAACCCAAAGTGTCCACTCAAGCTGCCATTGTTCTTCTCTTGGATAAGGTTCTCCCTCATGGAACCCCTTGGAACACATAGTTTCTTCCCTCTAAACAATAAACCATTCTGTAAGGTATAGTCTGCATATTTACTATGAAAGTGATTTTCAAAATTAGTACACACCTTATAAATCTCTGAGAAATATGAATCTCCTTCATAAATATCCTTGAATCCTTTAACCCCTGTACTTTGCAATTGTATCTCCTGGATGGTAAGAAATATCCTACTAAGGCATCTGCTACCTTTTTATTTACCCCCTTCTTGTGCTTGATAGTAAAAGTTTATGATTGCATAAATTCCATCCACTTTATATGGCTCAAACTAAGCTTCTCATGTGTATTTATGTAGCTTAGGGTTTGGTTATCAGTGCATACCACAAATTATTTTGGAAACAAGTAGTGCCTCCACTTTTTAAGAGCTTGAACCAATGCATAAAGCTCTAGATCATAGGATGAGTATCTAGACTTTTCTTCATTAAGCCTCTCAATAAAGAAGGCTATTGGTCTTCCTTCCTGACTTAGGATTGCACCCACTTCTATGTTGCTAGCATCACATTCCACAATAAATAACTTATCAAAACTTGGAAAAACCAGTATTGGTTGGGTTGCCACTTCTTTCTTCAATCTCTCAAACCCTTCATTGGCTTCCTTGGTCCATAAAAACTTTGTCTTGACTCCACCCTTAATGGTATCTAGGACAAGTGCACAAATTTCACTGAATCTTCTAACAAAATTCCTATAGAATTGGGCTAACCCATGTAAGCTTCTCACTTCAGTCCCTATTTTAGGAGTAGGCCAACTTAATATGGCTTCCACTTTTCTCTTGTCCATCTTCAAGTCACCTTGGGATACTACAAATCCTATGTAGACTAGTTCTTGTTTCATAAACTCACTCTTTTCAAGATTTATGGTGAGCTTCTCCTCTTGTAACCTTTTCAACACAAGTTCTAAGTGATTCACATGCTCTTCTTTTTTTTTCTAAAAATGAGGATATCATCTAGGTATTCTACCAAAACTACCCCTATATAGTCTTTTAGGACTTCTTTCATAGCCCTCATAAAATTTCTAGGTGCATTTGTAAGTCTGAATGGCATTACTAACCACTCATATAATCCCTCTGTGGTTTTAAAGGCTGACTTCCACTCATCACCCTCTTTCATTCTAATGTGATAGTATCCACTTTTTCAAGTCAATCTTTGAGAAGTACTTAGCACCCCCTAAGCAATCCATTAAATCTTCTATTCTAGGAATATGAAATCTATATCTAATAGTTATCCTATTTATTTCCCTAGAGTTAGTACACATTCTCCACTTAGCTCACTTCTTAGGAGCCAATACCACTAGGACAACACATGGGCTTATGATCTTTCTGATCATTCCTTGGTCCAATATCTCTTGAACTTGCCTTGTAATCTATTTTTTCTGCTCTGGTGTCATCTTGTAGGTAGCTTTGTTTGGAAATGATGCCCCTGGCACAAAGTCAATTTGATGACTGATCTCTCTTTTTGGTGGTAGTATAGCTAAAGTCCCTTCACATATGATGTCTTGGAACTGATCTAACAGTTGCTTCACTTCTACAAGCATAAGTGAATTTTTAGGCGTCTCTTCCTCTTTTGGCTTCACCAAGATTGCATAGCCAATTCCTTCTTCCTCCTTCATATCCTTTAGGAATTCTTTCCCACTCATTAGAAGAGTATTGGAGTCCATCTTTTCCATTATTTCTTCCTCACCAATGACTGTATCTTATAAGTCACTCCATTCTTCTTGAATGATTACTTATTCCCCTTACCATGGTGAACTACCTCCCTATCATACTGCCATGGTCTTCCAAGAAATAGATGACATGCATCCATTGGTATCACATCACAAAGTATCTTTTCTTGATACTTTCCAATAGTAAACTCAACCCACACTTGTTCATTCACCAGTATATTATGTCCCTTATTCAACCAAGTTACTTTGTAAGGACAGTCATGAGGTATCTTGACCAATTTGAGCTTATGTACTACCTCCTCTGAGATCACATTATCAGTAGATCCAGAGTCTATTATAGCTCTGCATACTTTGCCAATAATCTTGCACTTGACCCTAAAAAGAGCCCTTCTTTGCTTGTGTTTATCCCTTGTAGGTTCCTTGATCAAAATCATCCCAGGCATGAGGTTCTCTCCCTTTTTTGAATCCAAACCTATCTCTGACTGTTTAGTCATGTCCTCTTCTTGCACATATGCAATCTTCTTCTCACCTTGTGAAGATGTTGACTTATCTGGACACCTATAGGCAGGGTGACTCAATTGGCCACAGTTATAACACTTCATTGAAGAAAAATGTGAGCTTCTTCCAAATCCACCTGATCTGCCTCTTCCACCACTATGAAACCTCTACCTTTGTTATATCCTCCTCTATTTCTTGACTCATGGTTTTCCTCAACAAACTTAGAGTCTCCTTGGCTTCTGGTATCATTGTTCCTTCTACTAGAACCACCTCTATGTCCTCCTCTAGAGTCTCTACCTCTTCCTCTTCCCCTAGAGTTGGAATCTTGTTTCTTTCTGAGTTTTTCTTCCACCTTAAGGGCCATTTGAAAACACCCATGGATAGAAGTTAAAGTGAAAAGGATTAACTCTTATTGAATTTTCCACCTAAGGCCATTGAGATACCTAGAAACTTGAATGCTTTCTACCTCTTTCACTCTTGACCTAAGGCATAGTTTTTGGAACTCTTCGGTATAGGATGCCACATATAGATCTTTTTGTCTGAGATTCTATCTCCTTTTGTGTAATTGGATATCATAATCCTCTGGTAAATATTTCTCTTTCACCTTAGCCACCATAGCTTTCCAATTTGCTTTTGGCTTCTTCCCTTCTCTTTCTCTTTCTTCTTGCAATAAATTCCACCAAGTTAATACTTATCCTCTTAGCCTTGATTTGGCTATATTCACCTTTTGTACCTCTATAATATCATAACATTCAAAATCATTTTCCATACCCTCAATCCATTCCATCACTAACTCTGCATCCACTTTTCCAGAGAATAATGGAATGCATTCTAGTGCTTTTCCACTTTATGCCTTGAGGGCCTTGAGGAATGGTTCCTCAGGTAATGGAGGGTCAGGTTCTGGTTCTGCCTCCTCTTCAACTTCACTTTTCCCTTTATCTTTATCTTCTCCTATCTGTTCTTTCATCTTGTTTGTATCTTCTGCAACTTCTGCTAACTTTAGCTTCATCTCCTCCATAGATTCTTCTAGAAGTCTATTCTTTACTTATTTCTCTGACAAGTCCCTTGCCAATTCTGAATTGGTTACCATGGTGCTTTATCCAATGGATTCACTTCTCTCTGTCATACACTATCCACTTCCCAAGCCTTTCAATGGATTTGATACCACTTTTATAAGGAGCTCTAACCACAAGAGCACTCTTGCTCTAACTAAGACCTTCCTTTGGTCTTCGTAGGGTATCTTTCTCTACCCTATCTAGAGGACAAATCTATGATCCCCTACTTCCCTTAGAACTCACCACCAACTTCAATTCACTCTACTATCCCTCTCAATCCAACAATGCACCCATAGGCTCCATTGATCCACCTTGCTCCCAATATATTCTTGGTAATAGGAGTGGGAATCCTGACCATTCCTAGTTCACTTTCAACCAATTCTGATCCACTTGGATGGATTCTTTTAAAGACTTCTAATCGAGTTCATACTTTTTAAGATTTTAGGGCTTGTAGCCTTTTGGCCTAATTAGCCCTCCTAAACACTAAAATATTGGATTTATTCTAAACTATCCTTAATAACCCTCTGAACCAATTATGGATTCTTCATAGGTCCAACCTAGGCACTAGGATTTTCTAGGTTTGAGACCCCCACCCTGTCCGTGCATAGGACTTTCACCAAACCCCTATTTTTAAGGGTTTTAAGTACATGTGAACCATTATAGTTTATTTTCATTCTTTATTTGATCAAACCAACTTCTCCACTCGTCTCCTTGTAGTCACTTATCAAAGACACATGCCCCTACATGCTCCAACCACTGATTGGCACAAACCAATCCAATTAGCAAGATTTCTTGCTTCTGTTCTGCACAAGCCTCTAACTAGAATGCCTCTACACTCACCTAGGGCTTGATGGAAAAAATAGTTCCCCTACACCCAATGACTCCACGGACTATATTTACAATATATACAAGGTCCCATACTTGATTCTAGGTGGCCATGGGATTTCAACCACGAGAACTCAAGTGGGGTTCATTTTTACAAATTTGGCTCTGAACCATGTAGTGAAATAGTAAAACCCAAGAAATTTACAAAATGATAAAAAAAAGCACTAAAAACATAAACCAATCCCATAGAGAGTAATTACATGACACAAAGTAAATTCTCAATGCATTAGTTCAATCCTTGTAATCCATTAAATGACTGGATGAAGGCTCTGTTACAAAAACTCAGTCAATTCTTTGCTTTCCAAATCACAGTCCATACAATGTGACTTCCAACCCTTAGTTTAGGGTTTTTTTTGTCCTTATATAGTCTAACCCCACATTTTTGGACCCTTAGGTTGGGATTAGAACACCATTAAAGCTATTTCCTAGTTTAGTTGTCATGAGCAACTTTTACAACTTTTGCTCATTTGACAATCCACTATCCTCAATGGTTCAATTTGACTCTAAACCACTACATAAGACCTTAAAACACTTAAAAACTTCAAAATCACAAGTGCCACTCCATTTTGGAGTCTTTTTAAAACTTTTCCCCTTTGTTGACTTTCCTAGGACTTTTGACACTAGAGCCTAATTGATCACACAAAATACTAGACTCTAAACACTCTTACCACGAAACACACACCAAAACAACCTTGGGACTTTATACTTAGTCCTTATTACCTTGGTGCTTGGATAACCAACCTACAAGCCAAAATGTTTGAATATCTTCATAAGACCTTAAGGTGCTCCTGCACCAGTTAATCCATTCAAAATTTATAAACTTAATATAGATTTAAACCAAAAAACTACTTTAAATTTGAAATTGAAAGTCAAGTTAGAAAATCCTGCACAAGGAGGTTAGAGAAATAGTTTTGGTGGCAAGCATTCCAAAATGAGTTAATCAGAATGGGTTTGGAAGAAACCCGACCAAACAAAAAAAAATCTTAAACCAGAAACTAACTATTTGATAACAAGACTTCCAAAGAGGATTATAATTATTTTTATTAAATTTAAATTTAAAACCTGCAACAAAAAATGAGTTAAAATAAGAGATTTAACTTTTCTACTCAAAGAGTGGCTCCAAGAAGGGTGAGATCCAAAAAAACAATGACAACCTTCATAAAATTCAACTTAAACAAGGATTAGTAACCTACTCTGATACCATATAAGGAAATACAGGAGTAAGAAAATGAAAAGATATCTAAGAAAGTATGTTGATTGAAGTAATGTTACCAAAATACATAACTTGAGAGCAATCACCCAAAGCTTGAAGGGGAGATACAAGAAATTTTTAAAGGGGAAAAGAAAAGAAAAACCCCTTATGTATTATTAATGAAGACACAACCTAGAGAGAGAGAGAGAGGTCATTGTGATAACATCATAGAGAAGAAAAAAGAGGAGAAGCATCTCTTAAATAGAGACAAGAAGAGGAGTTATAAAGTAAATAAAAAATCTATGAATTCCACCATTCATAATATGTGTGTGCTTTGTGTCAACATTCTAATAAGGAGGATAAACTAATATTCCTTAATAAAGGGAAATAAAAGAAATGACGTGTCCTCACACATGTACAAGAGGACAAAAACATATGTAGGGATTCCAAAGGAATATCCCAAACTAAATACAACCAAGGAAAGATTAATATTCTAACAAGATACATGTCTAAAGTGCTTATTTTTATGGACATTAGCATGACCTTCAAGTTGAAAGTCAAACCAAGTCCAAATCTATGGTTCGGTTGCCCAAGCCTCTTTCCAAACTAAAAGTCAATGCCAAAAAGAAGGCTTATAATTAAAAAAAAAATTTATGAAGATCAACCTTTAGTCTAAACCTCTTTAGCTAAGATCCAAGGACTAAGGGGTATCCATTCTGCCAAATTTTCTTGGGGCACAATCTTGGCCTCGTCCCTTTTACATATCAGAGCCTTGCATTTAACAAGACTTGATCACTGGTGGGCTCATTTAGAAACTTTCAAATTCACCTATAGACCAAGGGACCATTCATATAGGATATAGTTTAGTAACAAGATCTTGTTTTCCTCTTTTATTTATTTATTTATAGAAGATAAAGGACTTGGTAGAAGGTTTTCTTAAAATATTAATATGTTTTGAAATGAGATCCAGTCTTGAAATGAGATCCCGTTTAGAAGCAAACACGGGATCCTATTTCTAAATTTTAGGCTTGGGGTCATGAAGCTAAATAAGACCTCATTCATTCTAACTAGGACCCTATTCCATTGAGCATGATTTTTTAAATTTGATTAAGTATGAAACTTTCGCCATCAGTGGTCTCAGCTTCTTGCGCTTGCATAGTAAGATGAAGTATCTCATCCATTTGAGTCAAGAACATTGCAAAGGGACCTTGTAAATAATTTAGTTTTTTATTAAGGAAGATAAGATACTTTTTTGGAAAGTTGAATTTACTATGTTTATATGACTAGTTTTGTGTTTCCATTATGGCAACAAATTCATATGGAGTTTTGACAGTCAGCTCATAAACTTTGAAGATCATAATTTGACTAAGTATAGAAGACAATGCAGATAGAGATATGCCCATTGATTAGAGCACCAATGCACATGAGTATGATCAATTCATGGTATACGTCTTTGGATATAATATTTTTGATACAAAATTATGCTAAGTATATACGCGCATGTTCAAATATGTTAGTATGGTGAAGTTACAACAAGTCTAAGTGTCCCTAGCAGTTCAGCAGAACAAAGCATGGAGCTAAATAAAAATTTTGTTTAGCATGTATTAAGCTATTTTTTAATGGCTATGCACCTATTGTAATATGTTTTTAATCATGTTATTATCATTCCTGCAAATATGCTTGAGCCAATTAATTTGGAAGCGTTGTGTATGTTGATTTTGGGACCACTCAGTCTTAGTTTCAGTCGTGTCTATTAAAGCATGTAATATACTTGACATGCATTTTGTATTAAAAAGGAGAGGACATATGAAGTATAGAAGAAGATATATATAGAAGAGCAGTATGTATTCAATCAGTATGAGATAAAGCTCTACCAGAGGTTAGAGTTAAAGCACACAAAAGGAACTGATCAGACAACAGTGTCATAACATCAGTTCACCTTTCAGATATTGTGTGTATCTGTTATTGGAACGTTGTAGCCTTTTTCTTATTGAGTAGTGAGCTCTAGAAGTGTTCCATCCACCTTTAACAGGGTCTTTCAGACTCCTAATAGAGTCATTGTACTCCACATTGTAATGACTGCTCCTAACAGGGCAAAGGAACTCTAACAAGTTCATAAGACTAGTGCAATTATTTGTATTCCCACTGGGGTTTTCCTCTGATCAAGGTTTCCCCATAAACATATCTTGTGTTATGTGTTATGGTTCATGTGATTTTCTTATTAATTATTTTATCTATTCTATTGGGCTAAGTTTCAAGTTGCTGAATTATTATTAATTGTTGAACATTGATTCACCCCCCTCTCAGTGTTCTCATTCTTAACAATTGGTATTAGAGCTTTGGTTCTCTAAGAGAAGTTTAACCACTTAAGGAGATCATGGATTGAGAAGAAGTGAAACATCTGAAGAAGAATCTTGAAGCAACTCTTAAAGATCTTGACAGATCGGAAAAATAAAATGAAGAACTTAAATTGAAATTCATTGGCTCACAAGTATTCATCAAGAAACTAAGAAAAAATTTGAAATATTGCTCTACAAATGATTTGGGAAAAATGGATAAAAATATGAATGAAGAAAACATGTCTTTGAAGTATCAGATTGAAGAATTGAATGAACAGATAATTGATAGCTAGACAACTCTTGAAGAAAAGACTAAAGAAAACAAACAACTAGATGAAGAACTTATGCAAGCAAACCTGAAAATCTCAGAGTTGGAGAACATCAAGAAAAAGATAGAATCTGAGTTGACAGAAGTCAAGAATCATATTGAAAAATTACACACAAGTTCTAATATAATAAAATCATAGATTTATGTACAGAAGATGAACCGCCTCACAATAGGTGTATAATAATCATGCTCAAGGCCTTTCTTAGGAATGGTTCATTCAATCTAAGGACTACTTTTCCTGTTATGAGGTGCATTTAACTTGTCAACCCAAGGACGTATACTTGAAATGGTCGGCATGGTATGTGCACTAGGTTTCTTAAGGAGTCATTCTTCTTATGCTACAGGAAGGTAAAAATGCATAAAAGAAACCTACACTAGCGCTGCAGGAAAAGAATACATTTATCTTCTTACTGGAATGAATGCTAGAAATTACAACTCTACTGAAACCTAAGATTTCAACCTAAAACATATATTATAACTATTCTTGCAGATGCTGCAAGAACACTCACAAGTTGCAATGTTGTAGGAAGAAATTGTAACTTCTATCTGAAATACTGGAAATGCTTGGAAATGCTGGAAATGAAATCTATTCTATTCTAACCTATTCCACCTCCCAAGTGGGCCCCCTTGGTTGGTTTCTACTAAACTATGAACACAGAATGTAAACCAAGAAC
>MU223725.1:219854-231259 GCA_018584345.1 Thuja plicata | reverse complement strand
AGCATCTATGATATCCATGTAAGGATTTCACTAGAGCACATGGCTCTAGAAATGCTGAAGGAGAAATGGGAGAAAATGATGGAGGAAGTCAAGTCCTCACATTCCCACCTTTTTGAAAAGTTGTAAGGACCTTTGCCTTTAGAATCAAAAAAGGAGGAAAGGCAATGTATATAGTTATATACAATACATATATCAATTGAAAAAGAAAAGATAAAGGATATATATATACACTTACACTTACTGGCATATACATAGGGGGATTCATTCAAATGACTAAGGAAGAAGTATACATAGGTGTACATACTAATACACTCAGTATGTTTCACATTATATCATGTTTTTGATACTAATGTCAAAGGGGGAGATTGATGAAATTATTTTGCCATTAGTATACTCAATGAAAAAAATAGATAGAAATCATTACCGGAAGACAACATGCATTACCGTAAAACCACAAGCAGTACCGGTGAAATGCAAGCATACCCGACAGAACAAAGATTTTTGAGAAAAATGCTAAGTATAAAAGTGACAAGCATCACCGACGACCACAAGCATCACCGATGACCACAAGCATCACCGGCGACCACATGCATCATCGGTGAACACAAGCATTACCGGCGACACAGTTTTCAGAACTAACCTGACAGAAATAGAAAAAGCATACCCGACAACCAGTTCAAGAAAGGAACATTGACGATCAAGAAAATCGATCATCAAAACTGACAGACAGATCAAGAACCCGCAAATTGTGGATCTGATTTTTACACGACGGTTAAAGCAATGTAATTCTATTTATAGAGTTTTATTTTTTTTTTAAATCAGAATTTGATGGTCATGAAAGCTTTATGTAAATGCTTTAAAGCATCATAATGGATCAAAAGCATATATAACTAAAGATCAAGGTCAAGTTGTAAACCTTGGATCTAGAGTTAACTTGCGCTGCATGAATCAAGAATTGAACCTAAATTTGTATAAATAGATGCTCATACTCAATTGTGAGAACATGAATTCATTATTATTGATAGCCACAAAGAGCATCTAAGGTGCAGAAGGCAGAATTCATACAAAGATCAGAAACAGAGTATATCAGTTATCAAGAACACACATAGGCTACCGATGAGCAGATAAAGGTATTATTCAATCATGGAAGGATGATAACTTATATGTATGAAGCTTTATAGGATCTGTTATCAACAATTGAAGATTGCATTTATCATCAGATCAAAGACTTATGTAGTTGCATTCTAACAAGTGCATCACATCTAAAATCCTTTGTAGAAGGTGAACTTAACCGTTCTTCCCAAATCTCTTAACAGAGTGCACACTTAACAGTGTTGCTAAAGCTTCAAATGAAGTAGATCTTAACAGGTCTCCACTATAATACTCCTAACATGGTAGGTCATCAGAAGTGACCAATTGTAAGCCTTAACCGGCCCCTTCTTATCTGCAAATAGTGAAGTTTGTGGGTAATAATCCCCACCGCAATTTTTACTTCCTTAACAGGAGTTTTCTACGATATCATATCTTGTATCATGTGTTATCTATTTTCATGAATGTTTCTATTATTGTTACATATCAAAAGAATGTATGATATGATTTCATATGCATAAAGAAAGATGAACAGTTAGATAAGATAAAATTACAAACTGATGAATAAGGGTTAATGGGCTAACCAAGAAAAGTTTTAGAGGTACTTATTCACCCCTCCCCTCTCAGCACATCATCTTAATATAATTCCAACACTCACATCTCTTAGGAAACCCTATTATTGAGTATGCGAATGTGCATGAGTTTTATGAATTAGAATGGATTAAGATTTTACTTAGTAGGATTCATGATGATTTGTTTTGGATTGGTGAAGTCCTTTTTCACATTATAGATGATCTCATTCATGAGATGACATGACTATCTAAGGATGGATCCCTTCTTCCCACTAGAAAAGATGTTAAAAGACAGGTTGATTAGGCATGCTTGTCTAGGAGTGATAAGCATGGAATGACAGTTGATCCTATTATGGAGAATGACATTAAACTCACAACCATGTTACTTGGATACAAATTTCAGCATGCAAGTAGAGTTAATAATGTATCTACAGCTACAGTTCTGGCAGTCATAAGAATAGTGAAAGACAACACTCACTACAACCTTTGTGAGATCTTGCATGCACATTTGATAGAGAACATTAGAGCTATAAAACATGACAAAAGAAAAATATTCAGATTTGGTTCTTTAATCATATACATGTACTTCCAGATTGTTGGTAAGGTTTCTAACCTCTACCTAGACAGAAGTAAACCTACTTTACTTCAAATTTCATTGAAAGATACATCTAAAAGCACTCTTTATGATCATATGGATATGGAGATCAAGAAATTTAGAATCAAGATGCGGAAAAGGTTCAGAATACCTGAGAACATAGTTGACAAATACAAGGACACTATATGTTTTATGGTGGAAATAGATTCTACATGCATGGAAGCAGTTGAGCCTAGAACTAAATGGATTCATCCACTTGGTTATGAGGTAGATGAACATATTCTGGAAGGATATGCACAAGTCATTCTATCTACACCTAAAGATCCAAATGAGCCTAGATGGGGCACATATAGAGAAAAGACAAGACAAGTTGATTATGTCCTATACAGTGCAGAAAATAAGAGGAAAGCATCAAGGATTACCTCTAATATTCTGAAAGTTCATGGTGTCACCCAAGAAGACCTAGATAAAGCTAGGGAAGCTAAAATTTCTAAGGAACTTGAGAGAACACATGCAGAAGTCAAGATTGAAAAATCTGATGACATTCAAAAGAGAAAAAGGAATAAGTCTGGAGAGAGTGCATCTGTGCCCTCAACTACAATTGATCTGGAATCCTCTCTACCCTCCATGTCAAGCAAGATAAATAGAAGAAGGAAGGAAATTTACATAAGCCACCCATCCTAAAGGACAACTCAAAGAAAAGTAAAGAATACTCAAGCACCTCCTGAGGTAGGATTTAGACCTAGTTTGGAAATTATGAGGACTATAATCATTGATGAAGGCAGGTTAGATTCAATTGCAAAAGTCTATGATAATTATCAAGATATTGACAAATCATAAATACATTCTATGATTATCACACATATAATTAAGTTCAAAAGGTCAGTTTTGGAACTTAAGACAATGATCCCAAATAAAATATGGAACATACTTGAATCATTGAAAAGACAAGCTTTAGAAGAGGATATGAGGATTAGAGAGAAGACATTAGATGACCTCCTTACAATTTGTTCACTTGATGAGAAGTCGATACTATTGGATTTGGTAAAGCCTCATCTGAGATCTAAGACCAAAACTCTACACATAATGAATAAAGAGTATGAGTTGGTTGAAAAGGAGACTGAGAAAGCATTTGATCAAGTGTTTCTGGATAGACACATGTACCTTTCAACTGTGCATATAACCAAAGAGAAAAGAAAAGAATCAGAGATCCCTAATGTGCCTATTATAGGTCCATAGGATTCTGTGCCCAAAGTCTCATCACCCTCTGATATAGTTAAAGACACAGATGAAACCATTATGATAAATGATGTTGAGATAACCATGTCAGCCTTAGATAATGATTTGAATAAGTTTGAAGAAGCCTTTGTGATACTGAAGAAGCTGAGATTTAATGCAATGATAAAGCCTCTTTGCAAGAAGATGAAATCCCAACTAGTGACACTTCAGGATAGGTAATTGGAAAAGAAGATAAATCTAATGTGTCACCCTCTATTGAGATCCCAGTAAAGAGTGAATATATGGATGTAAGTCAGAATGCAATCTTTACTCCTACCAAGTCATCTATTTCATTATTGTCAAAGTTGACCCCTGATACAGCAAGCCTAGATTCATGGAGAGAAGGAGATCTGATCAAGATAAGTGTATTGGCTAAAGAAAAAGAAAAAGAGAAGAAAGTAATGCAAAATCCTCTCTTTCTTGAATCAGTCAACATTTTAAACAATTTAGTACCTGCAGACAAGAAATTGGTAAATATTAAATCAGTTGATGATGTCAATAGTATTTTGTCAAGCTTCAAAGAAAACTTTACAAGTCTAGAAGCTCAACAAAAAAATTTATAGAAGACAAGTACAATAAAGAAAGGCTGGATGAGTTAATAAAGAATCTCTCATTAGATCTCAATTCACTGAAGATTGGTCAAGCAATTCTGAAAGAGTTAGCAACAAAAGGTAGAAAATTGATAGCTAACTACATGGACAAAGATAAACTCACTTTAGAACATACCAAGAAGATTAAGGAAGCAAACATCTTGATTGAAGCTGTAAGGAAATCAATTGAAGACCCTTCTCAAGACATTAATGTTTGTAACAAAATCTACCAAGGGCAGTTAGATAAAATTAAGAAAGCCAAGATAGAGATTACCAAGCTAAGGGCAAGACAAACACAACTAAGAAATGCACTTGCACCCTCCTTAGATGTACTGAATTAGAATATCAGGCATATTGATGAAACTGTTGCTACATATGATCAAGGCCCCTACATGGATCTATTAAATATGGAGAAACTCACCTATACATTATGCACCCATCTTCAGACTGTAGATGCACTCAAGGTGTTTTGGCAGCAAGAAGTCAAAAACCTTCAGATTGCATATCCAGATGTGTACTCTGAGTAAGTACTTAGAGACTTTGATTTTTGGCACATTTGTCATTAATTTCAAAGGGGGATTATAGTGTATGAAGAAGATTATTGTATATAGATGAAGATATGATGTACAATATGAGGAGATTATACCAGTATGATAATAATTTTTTGTGTTAAGTCAAAGTTTAGTAACTTGGCCACATTCCTTTGTTGCCATTAATGAAAAAGGGAGAGATTGTTGGAAAGTTGAATTTACTATGTTTATATGAATATTTTTGTGTTTTCATTATGGAAACAAAGTCATATGGAGTTGTGACAGTCATCTCATAAACTTTGAAGATCATAATTTGACAAAGTATAGAAGACTGTGCAGACAGAGATATACCCGTTGATCAGAGCACCAACGCACATGAGTATGATCGATTCATGGTATGAATCTTTGGATATAATCTTTTTGATACAATTTTATACTAATTCTATATGCGCATGTTCAGATATGTGAGTATGGTGAAGTTACAACAAGTCTAAGTGTCACTAGCAGTTCAACAGAACAAAGCATGAAGCCGACTACAGTTTTTGTTTAGCATGTATTAATCTATTTTGTAATGGCTATGTGCCTATTGTAATATATTTTTAATCATGTTATTATCATTCATGTAAACACGCTTGAGCCAATTAATTTGGAAGTGTTGTGTATGTTGATTTTGGGCCGACTTAGTCTTAGTTTTGATTGCGTATATTAAAGTATGTATATATACTTGACATGCATTTTTGTATTAAAAAGGAGAGGACATATGAAGTATAGTAGAAGACATATATAGAATAGTAGCATGTATTCAATTAGTATGAGATAAATCTCTACCAGAGGTTAGAGTTAAAGCGCACAAAAGGAATTGATCAGACAACAGTGTCATAACAGCAGTTCACCTTTCAGATATTATGTGTATCTATTATCCGAAGGTTGTAGCCTTCTTCTTATTGAGAAGTGAGCTCTGGCAGTGTGCCATCCACCTTTAACAGGGTTTTTAAGACTCCTAATAGATTCATTTTACTCCACATTGTAATGACTACTCCTAATAGGGAAAAGGAACTCTAGCAAGTTCATAAGACTAGTGCAATTATTTGTGGGTAATAAAACCCACCGGGGTTTTTCTCTGATCAAGGTTTCCCCGTAAACATATCTTTTGTTATGTGTTATGGTTCATGTGATTTTCTTATTAATTCTTTTATCTATTCTATTGGGCTAAGTTTCAAGTTGCTAAATTATTATTAATTTTTGAACACTAATTCACCCCCCCTCTCAGTGTTCCCATTCTTAACACCTTTGTGAGATCCTTTTATGTAATGATCCAAGCTTCATACCAAAACATTAGTCAAGTGAATATTTTTTTATTTTTTTTTGAGGAACACCATAAGAATGAATCAAGTGAATAAGATACAACATTGACATCTGTTCTTTTCATTGACAAGGGGTTCTCATCTGTGTCCAAGATGTATGTGCCCCCAGTGGCTATTCTCTCCAACACATGTTTGAATTTAGTTTCTAAAAATCTGCTTGATGGGGGTTTTCTAGGGGTCGATGTACTTGCAAAAGCAAAAAATATTACTTCCCTTGGCCCCCGTTTGGCTTTGAACCAACCCCTCATTGGGTTAGGATCTTCTTTTGTGGGTGTGTTGGGTTCTTCCCCAATGCTAGGTGTTCAATCTCTAGCTAAGAGTGGTTCTATTAATGTTGTTCCTAGCACTGTTAGTGGTGGGGTTTCTATTGGAGTAGGGCTATCTAGACACTCTTCTCAAAGACCTGATACAAGGATTTCTAATGTCATGAAGGAGGGGGATCACCCCCCAAAATATGTTGGTACTATTCCTCCAAAGGATAAATCTCAACCCCTTTCCTATGCCAAGACCTCCCTTGTAGTGGTGTGTGGCTCAGATGTGGTGGATAATGTGGATCTCTACCAACTTTGTGGGTTAGTTTGTAGATTTTTTGGTTTTTGGCCTTTTCTTCCAAATCTGCATCGACGGGTAATGCATTCTTAGAGATCCTTAGTCTTTGGTAATATTGAGCTTTTATCTTGTGTAAAGAGGTTTTTTATTGCCATTTTTTCTTCTTTTGAATGTCGTGATTTGGTGCTGAGAAATTTGTTGGTTTGGAGGAATCACTCTCTCTCGACCAAACCTTGGACAATCTCCTTTAACCATGATATTGAATCACTCAGTGTGCATCCAGTGTGGGTTATCTCCCCAATCTTCCCCTTCATTTTTTGGAGAATTTTTTCTTTGAGGCCATCAACAACTTTATTGGTCATTTCTTAAGGTGGATGAAGCTACACCTATGATGGGCCTCTCTACTTTCACTCGCATTTTGGTTGACATTGACATCCCCACACCACTTTTGGAGATGTGGTTCTTATATTTGAGGATGGGCCATGGACTCATTTTCTAGATTATGCGGGGCCCCCCTTTCGATGTCAGTGATGCTTCTCTACTGGCCATTTGACTATAGATTGTTCTCTTTCATGTCGTAAAGGTGTTGATGTTGAAGACAATTATTCAATTGTGTATTGTCATTGATGTTACACATGTATATACATTTATGTAGTGATGTTACACAAATGTCTACATCTAGACCGAGCACAGTTGGTGAATGGAAAGAGTTTTTAGTGTTGACCAAGATCATTCGGGTATTGAAGATGTTCAGTGTTGACCGAGTCACTCGGGCATTTCAGTCATGGTCGGGCATTAAAGAAAATCAGTGTTAACCAATTTGATTATTCAGTGTCAGCTGAATAACAATGGTTTACATTCTATAATTAATTGGTTATATAAGGCTGACTAAATTGTGATTTATTACTTATTTAGAAGTATATTCAAGCCGACTTGACAGGGCTTATCATATATATGAAAGGTCAAGTTTGGATTGAATGAGAGTGTGTGAAAAGTTAAAGACAAGTAGAATTGTGGAATTCAGTGACATGAAGAGTGAAGGAAAAATCAGATGGGATTTTGATTGAGTACAAAACACTCAGAGCTGCAATAGAATATTTGATCGGCAAGGATCTAGTTATAATCAGAACAAAGATCTGAATCAGCAAAGATAGTTACTTACACATACATGTCAATTCATTGTTACTTTCTAACAATTGTAGCAGTGATCTCAAATCTCTTAACAAAGTAGACTTAACAGTATTTTTATAAATCCTCTCACAAGGTAGCATTTCTATGTTGAAGTGTTGAAGACCTCTAACAAGGTCAATCCTCATAGGGTGATTTAAATCCTCTAAAAGGGTCACACTTAACAGTGTGTTTTTGTAACCTTTAACATGGTTGGCTCCTAACAGGGCTCACTTCAGAAGAGTGAAAAACCGTAACTAGTTACATTGGTGGTTTTTTTCATATTGGGTTTCCACGTTAAATCTTGGTGTCACCTATGTATATGTTATTTGTTTCATGCTTTATGTTTCTGCACCTAATCACTAAAGTATAATTGCATTGGATATCATAAAGATTGCTTTGACACCCAAGTTATAGAATAATATTTTAATTGACCAAGTAACAATGTTATATTGTTTAAGACATCAAAGGGAAAAGAGATTTGTTTTGGAGTAACTGATTCACAAATCCCCTCTCTGTTACTTATCTCATTTCCAACAATTGGTATCAGAGCTTCAAGTTCTTTCAAAGAAGGTTTCAAGGCCTAAGCTAAAGATCATAGATATATTACAAAAGGGAGATCCCAAAGCTAAACAAAGACAACTTCCTTGTGTGAAAAGAGCTGATGAAGCTACATCTATCTACTATTGGAGATGCTGGTTTGCAATTTTTTGACAACAAATATGTGGAACCAACAACAACTATGACTGTGGAATAGACGATGGAATAGAAGATTCATAACATAATGATGATTGATATAGCTTCTTCACTCAGCTACTCAAAATTTTATGAATTCAAGGAATACCCTACAACCTATGATATGTGGAAGAAATTATAGGACATTCATGGAGGAGATGCAAATGTAAAGAGATATAAAGTAGAAAGTCTCAGAGGACAACTTGATCAGATGAAAATGAAAGAAGGATAAGACATTACAAGATACAATGAAAGAATCAAGAAGATTGTGAGTGCCATCAGAGCTGCAGGAGGAATAATTGAAGATACAACAATGGTCAGCAAGGTATTAAGAAATTTACTTCCTATCTATGCTATTAGAGTTTCAGATATTTAAGAGATGAGGTGCAATAGGGATATAACTCTGGATACATTAGTTAGAAGGCTTACAACCTTTGATCTGGACAACTTTGACAATTATTCTCCTAGCTCTAGCAATTTTGAGTCTGCATTCAAAGCTAAATTAAACCTTGGTAAAAATGATAGATACTCAAAAGGGAAGCAGATTGAAAGTGATAATGATGATGAATCTGATGATGAAGATCTAGATATCATTGAAGCATTACTTGCAAGGAGAGATGCCAAAGGAAAAATGTCATTGATTTGCTTTTCATGCAATGTGGTTGGTCACATTGTTGAAAAGTGACCAAACAAAGAAGACAAAGATGAGAAAAAGTTCAACAAGTACATAGGAAAAAAAGACTTCAAGAACTACAAGAGCTACAAGGACAAAGGTAAGAAGTCTTGTTATATTGCTAAAGATTTTGATAGTGATGAAGAAGAAGATGAAATGGTTTATATTGCTATTTGTAACCACCTAAATTTGGTCTGTACCAACTATGGACCCTATTTGCCCTAAGTGTGATCATACCCTCGATTATGTCCAAACGACCCTGTTACTGCTTGGCATAATTCTTCAAATCAATTTAACATCCTAGGTGATTTTTATCACTGATTTATATTAAGTATTATAGCCATATAATTCAAATCAATTTCGACCAATCAAATCAAATTAAAATCAAATATGGCTATAGTATTTAATTATAAAGGAATTAAATAAATCCCTAAATCAAAATACCCACTTGCAATTAACCCATTCTCCTAGCCTATTTAATTTAATTAAAATGGAGATAGTCCCTTAATTATTAAAAAGAAATTTCATTGTTTAAATAATTAATTCCTATATTTCTAAATGAATTAAATAAGTTTATTAATATTCCCTCAAACTCCAACCTAACCCTTCTCAACCACTTCTACCCTGGGTTCTAACCCTTCTCAACCCATTCACCCATGCTAATCTAATCCTAATCCTAATTCTTCTCTAACCCTCCTCCTAATGTTGTCACATTCCATTAAGGAATACTTAGTAACTCAACCCACTTGAGAAAGTCCACTTTCTCAAGCTTGACCTCCTTAAGGTCCACTTTCTCAAGCCATCCTCTTACATCCTCCCTTGCCTCTTTAAGGCTTTCATTAATGCCTTATTAATGAATATGCCTTAAGCCTATGTCTCTCCCATGCCTTATTAATGCCTTGGGCATTAATGGCTCTTACATCTTCATTTATGGGTCTTCTAATTCATAAATGAACCTTGTCCCTCCTCTCTCTCTCTCTCCCATTCTTCTATAAATAGAAGCCTGTTTTGAGAGCAAATGAGCCTTCACATTAGATCAAAAATACATTGTTATGCTGTTGGATTCATCTTAGATTTACATTCCACTCATTATTCCATGCTTTTGCATTGTTTTAGTTTCATCTTTTAGAACTAGAATACATGTTTTTTCACCTTTTTAGCTTAAATTTGAATTAAATCCTTCATGCTAGAATAGTATTGGTCACTGATTTGTAGCATATTCTGAGGGCTAATATGCAACTAATCACACTCTTTTTAGTTAGAAGGCAATAGGCTGATATTAGTGGTTTTGAACATTTTATCTAACCATTTAAACTAATGCAATGACCTATTGAGTGTTTGTGTTGTTCTCAATAGGTACCCAAATACACACACATTTCTAGCGCCCACCATGGGGCATGATTTTCAATTTAGCCTCATTTCTAACATGTTTTTGGCAATTTGTAGGCTCAGGAATTAGTCACAGAATCACATTTAATCTTGCAGGATCGCATCCCGGATACGCCCTCGCATCGCGTAAATTTTGGATCGCATCCGGGATTTCCCAAATCGTATCTGGTTTTGGCTTGTATTCTGTCAGCAAAGGCTCGTATTCAGTAAAAAGGATCGTATCCTGGATATTATATCGCACATGGTGAAATTTTAAGATCGTATCTGGTTTAGAAGCTTGTGCATTTGATTTATCTAATCCTAGAACATTTTGACAAAGTGGTGTTTATGGTATTTTGCAACTTGATAGGTGTTTGCAGGGCATATTTGGAGGTTTTTCATGGAGTTAGATTAGAAAAATACTAACATGGTTTTCACAGGTTGCCAACCCCATCTTGACTTCTATTTCCTTGCTTTCCATAACATAAAACCATTTCTCCCCTTTGCTAAAACAACTAGATATTATGTTATTTTCCTCCTGAGGAAAATCAGAAAGTCGGAAGTTGTTTTATCATTTGTGATGAAATTGGGAGTGCATGAACAACAAACAAACTGTTTAATTCATTTTGGATAGAAATTGAACAAAACAAAGCACTAAATCATGTGGGTTAATTAACAAGTTCAATCGTATAATTGCTTTTGGAAATCAGAAATTGAACAACTCATTAAATCATTGTGGTAATTGAACAACTCATTAAATCATTGTGGTAATTGAACAAGACAAATTTCCCTTTTTCAAAGCTTTTTGTTTTCTTTAAAATAGGAATCATTAAATCAGGCTCAACATAGCTTGAGGGAAAGAACATTGTTTTAAGTGTTTGAGGAGAAAATGGCA
>MU223725.1:190078-201254 GCA_018584345.1 Thuja plicata | reverse complement strand
TATATATATATATCATATAATTGAATTGATAATATCGTTCACATTAATATTACCGATTTGTATCCGTTAATATTAATAATGTCTCATTTATTAATACCAATTTGTGTCGGTTATATACATCACCAATTTGTATCGGCTAATATAATTATGAATTGCATTTATCTACCGATCACTAAGGCTACGTATATGTTATCGGGTGGTTTATTATTTTGTTGTATATGATCAGGTGCCTTGTATTATTAGGCGCCCCTTCAATAATACATTTGTTTAAACTGCTATGAACACCGATTAGTATTATCGGATGGTAAAGATGTTTTATGAAAAGACATGGCATTATAGAGCCATGTCTTCTCAAGGAGACATGTCTCTATAATGACGTCTCAAAAATATATATAGTCATATGTTGATTGATAAGAGGCAAGCATAGAAATATATCAATGCAAGTCTCATTCATCCGATCAGCATAATATTTGATTCACATTTCAGTTCATAGAAATATTGATTATTAATATATTTATATATATCTATTACTATATCAGTAATATATATATATATATATATATATATATATATATATATATAGTGATTAAATATATATTGTATATATTGAGATTGTATATATTGGATTTTGAAAAGAAAAATTAAAAGCCATATTTTGATCTAAATTTAATACAAAAAATCATTAAAAAACTTAAACACCACTATCGAGATAAGCATTTGAACTCGAAATCATAATTACAAATTTATTACAAAGTACACCAAGGAATGATGTGTCATGCGAGCAAAGATAGCATTAATTAGTCTTTCTAGTGTTAAAAGATGAGGTAGAATACCTTTTGCCTCTGAGAAGAAACATAATTGAAGAAATAGGGATGGATACTCTAGTCAAGTTATCTTTAAGAGGCAGATAGAGAAAACATACTATATTACGAGACAACAAATGGAAGGCATTCTTTTGGCTCCAAATGACCGGATAACAGACGCGGTGATGAACATTCTCAGTGAAGAGTATATCTTCAATATAGACCGGACTAGGGTAAATTCGAACATAGTGGCTATGTTTCTGGCATTAGCAATGTATTTTGAACAGGACAGAGACATTATGGAAGCGTTGTGTAAGAAGCTCTTCATTAAAGATATCCTAGCATACCTCTCCAATGTATTGGCCCATATTAATGAAGATTTAACCATTCCAAAAGCTACACACTATAACGTACTAATGATAAAGAATGAACCCCCGCTTAGGTACCCGATTATTTGGGTGGAGAAATGGGAAAAGTTCATGAGAGGCCTTGAAATCAGTCATAGCCTACAATTTATGCTATGGCTACCCAACATGAAGACTCTAGAAAATGAAAATTGGATAGCAGATTATGTAGAGGCGGAAGGAATCAAAGATTTCATAGACATAATGGAAATCAGAAATGTGGGTAATTCAAAATATCTGAAGAAAATGAAAGCACAGGAACGTGGGGAAAGCTCTAATAAAGCACGAAAAATGCAGTAAAAGGGTAGATAATATAGATTTAATAGGAAGCATGAACTTATTAATACAACGGAAGTAAGTTTCAAACATACTTGTGGCTTGTTAAATTTTGTAATTTTGGAAGTGTTATTTAGACAAGGTTTACAGTAAAACTTATTATGGTATTTGAAATTCTAATATTTTGATTTAGGTATTTATGTGATTAACTTATATTATGGTTAAAATCTCTTATTACATTCTGTATCATTTTCCCTCCTAGTCTGCTCGGTCTGCTTAGCTCTTTATATTCATGCTTTTGTTATAGCCCCCTGCCCATATATATCCCTTTCCTGATTTTCTGAGCTAACCCTTATCCTTGTCTTTCCAATAGCTAAACCCACCAAATTGATGGGGCAAAAGGTACTAATTGCCTCCAATAAATAGGAAGAGAATAAAATTTTGTCTTGCTATCGTCCCAGCTCCTGAGCATTTTTAATATTTTTAGGCAAAGTTTTTAAAAACCCTAGATATAAATATTTCTGAATTATAGAGTAGAGATTAATAGTTAGCTAACACGGGTATAATATCTATGCTATACGTAGAAAGGCCCTCTGGGAGTCTAATCTGTCATGTTATTTTTCAGATGAACTCAAATTCAAGTGTTTGACTCAAAATGTTTACCTGAACATCTAAACACACACAAGTGCATAAATTTACATATAAGCTTCTAGAAATGTGTGTGTGTGTAAAACTTTTTACATATATATATAGTAGTGGACAAATGTAAATTTATGGAAATTTCTGAGAACCATGGACTAATGATGCTTGAGGACAGATGTTCACTTGTTAAAAAAAAATATTATCTGATTGTTTCTTTGTTATTATCATTTATGTGGATTTAATTTTAGTCAACTTGTTGATCTATACTTTGTCTGATGAAGAAAGCACCCAATTACGATTTTTGAACATTGGGGTTGAAAAAAGTGATATATATGTTTATTATATCATTCCGATATTTGGTTCCTTTCTTATGGTTATCATTTATTCTAACATGGTTTTATGAAAAAATAAGCTAATTTTTTTACCTATGTTTAAAGATATAGATGATCTTGAGGCCTACTAGATAAACTTTCAGGATTAACCAAAATTTTGTTGTGTGTTTATAAAAGCAATTTAAATGGCTTTTCTAAAGAATCATGTTACGAGCTAGACTTTATGTTAAGGCCTCAGAATAATGACAAACTCACTTTAAAAGTATCAATGTCATTAACAATTCTTAAGCAATCCTATGACTAAGACATTGGACTAGGATAATCCAGGAATTGGGGGTTTTCCAAAGTCTCACAATGTATCATAGTCTATATAGGGACAAGCTCAAGGGTAGTTATGAGGTCCTTATAATAAAAAGACTAGAGGTATGTTAAGCTTTCCTTGCATAATCTGAATAATACAAACTTCAAGAATAAGGCAGTAATTCAATTTGATGATTAGCAATTCAAAAAATGTGAGTATACAATAACTTGAATATTTCAATATAAGGAGTATTTAGTTTTAAATCATTTTGACCATGGTAATTAGTTTATAGAGAAATTTTATGTTATAATATAATACATTATTTGGTATAAGGTATTAATTTGATTATACGAATAACGATCTTAGTTGGATGGTTTGAGAACTTTATTGTAGGCAAACTGGATCTTACGTATGGACCTAAAGGACAACATAAAAGAACGTCAATGAGAAAGAAGTTAAAAATGAAAGAAACATCTCATACTCATCCATAAGATAAGCAATTGAAAAACGACATTCCAATATATAAAGAATTATGATTGTAAATTTACAAAATAAAAGAAGGCATGAGCCTCTTACTCACCCCTGTTAACCAGGATATGTATCTTTGTGAATCAATTGAATAGGAGTTTGAGTCCCGGACGATACCAAAGGTTTTTCTTTCCTCTGTTCTTTTCCTTTAGTGCCCGCACTGAACGGAGGTATAAAAATTTTCATTATAATAATATAATATGAAAGGCTTTAGCCGTTTAGCAATAATAAAAAATTCAAGTTTTTTTTTTTGAAATTTTTTTAAATATTTTAAGAGGGAAGATTTTTTTAACATCTTTTCATATCTTCTTGTCTTTTCAATTTATTTATTATTACTGCATTTTTCTAAAAAAGTAACTTAGGTGTTTCATTTTTTTAAACAAATAGAGATTTATTTATTTTCCTCACCTTTCTTGTAATCACATTAATTTCGAAAATTAAATTAAATAATTCTAATTATATGGCATGGAAACATTTTATTTTGATTATTATTCATACAAAAGGAGATTATGTTCATTAAACAAAGGGGTAAACACTTTTTTTCCTAGCTAGTCTTTTGTTCACGTTTTTTGTAATTATGCCAACTTTTCTTCATAGAAGATTATCTTTGATCTAGCTCGTCTTTAAGAAACCAAAAGGTATGTGCAATGTGATTGATCTAATGCAACTTAAACTATTGCTAATGCTAAATTATAATTTGTTCAAGTATTATGAGTTATCTAATGATATTGCATTGATGAGTATTATTATTAATTTCATTGATTAGCATGAATTGCTATCAATTTTAGTATGGCTTTATACCATCTATTTGTATGCACGTAGTTGCATTTTTTTTTGTAAGATTTGTATAGAGCCCTATTTACAAGGTTAACCATGGAGGGCACTTCAGTTGCACCTTGTTCATAGTAAGCTTTTTGGGACCCGTGGAGAATCCCTTCATCCAATGATTTGGTATGCACTTACTTCAGTCGATGTTTATCAACTTGATCCATTTTCCTCATAGTACAGACACAATTCTTGAAATTTGTTGGATTTCTCATATCTTTGGAAGGCAAACTGATTTGAATACTCGTAATTCTTAGAATTGATTATGATATAGCATATGTCAATAATATTTTCAAAGGTTGATTAATATCTTTTGGTATTAATAATGGGCTATCAATTCCCAATACACATCAACAAAATAGTGTAATGGAAAGGAAGCATAGATCTATTGTTAAATTTTCTCTTAATGTTGGTTTAATTTATGGATTCATGTCTAACCCTCATCAATCTTATTTTAAAGTTGCAAAAATAATTTTAAAATATGGTATATATTCTCTTAATGGTTTGATGTAATTTGTGAGTTTATTTTCAAAGGATATATTGATTCATATATAGGGGAGATCCCAATGATGGGAAATCTTCTTGTGGATATTGTTTCTTTGTTGGACCCGGTGAAATCTCTTGGAATGGTAAAAAACAACCTACTTCTCTTGGCTCCATCAAAGATGAATATAAAGGTTGTACTGATGCATTCAAACAAGCCCTATGGTTAAGAAGACTACTTGAAGATTTGGATTTAGCTCAAATTGAAGACAATCAAATATCTCTTTTGTATTGTAAAGATGAAGATCAAGTTGCAGATATTGTAAAGATATATTTTATCTCATTATAAAAAATTTGGCTTGCAACCCGTTGAAGGGTTTGATGTAAACTCTCCAAGTAAAGCTTAAGGGGGGTGTTAGAATATTAATATTTCCTTGGTTGTATTTAGTTTGGGATATTCCTTTAGAATCCCTATATGTATTTTTGTCATCTTGTACATGTGTGAGGACAAGTCATTTATATCATTTCCCTTTATTAAGGAATATTAGTTTATCCTCCTTGTGAGAATGTTGACACATTGCACACAAATTATTAATGGTGGCATTCATAGATTTTTGAGTTACTTTGTAACTCCTCTCCTCATCTCTATTTAAGAGATGCTTCTCCTCTCTTTTCTTCTCTATGATGTTATTGTAAAGAGCCTCTCTCTCTCTCTCTCTCTCTCTAGGATTTTCCTTCATTCATAATACATAAGGGGTTTTTCTTTACTTTTCCCCTTTCAAAAGCTCTTGTGTCTCCTCTTCAAGCTTTGGGTGATTGCTCTCAAATTGTTCTCCATTTCGGTAACATTACTTCAATCAACATACTTATATTTCTTTTCTTTTTCTTGCTCTTGTATTTCCTTTCATATCTAAAGATGTTTTTTGCAAAAAAAATAGATGAATTCAAAACCCATTATAGATGAGATTATGTAGATTCCAAATATGTATTTTTATAAATTAGATTTTTTTCTGTTTTTCAATTAATTTCTACCCATACAAGTCTGTAAACTTGAAATAACATGCTTTCTTATTATTTTAATCTTTGTTTTTACAGATTTTTTTTAAAATTGTGACGTCAAACTATAGACAATTCTTTTCACTAAAAAAGATAAATTTTGGTCAAATTATGCTTGTCGTACATGGGGGGTTTTAAAAACAACAATTACGCCCAACAAAAAAATTTAAAAAAAAAACATTAAGAAAAAAATATACAAAAAAAATTGTCATCAATCTTGAGTGTGTTACATATATTTTTCCAAAAGGATTCATAAAAATACTTTCATTTAGGTCAAATTATGTTTGTCGCACTCAGGTATGGTATGGTCCTGAAAATGACTTTTTAAAAGTGATTTTTAATAATGTCTACTGAAAATCAATTTGTATCATGTGAGTATTCAAATAAATTACATACTGGAAAGAAGACCTCGAGTACTACAACTCCTATTACTAGGGTTTTTTTAAATTCAATCTTTAAGTGCTTCAAAGTTTTAGGTCAATTGAAACAAAGTTGAAAAATAGGAAGAAAAAAAAAAAACTTCCACTTTTTTACCAAAAAGTGGACTCAACTTCTTGCAAGCACCCTACTTCCTATTGTAATATGTCATTTGACTTCTTACATAGAAACCTACTTGCTAATAAATGTCCAAGGTTATTTACATGTGTAGTCATTTTCTACCCAACAATCATTTGTACTTAAATAGGAAATTCAATTTTGGAAGACCTTCCAGTTTGCTTATCTTTCTTCTCTATCCTCTTTTCTAAGCATTCATTTATGAAAAGATTAGTGTTGTATTTGTTGTTTGCTATTTTTTAAAAAATTTAAAGTTTGTAAATCTTTCTTTGTCATACACTCATTTTTTTCCTATTTGAAAGGCACAAGCATAGTTGCACTAGTGTCATTAACGATGCACTACAAAAAAAAACTCTCATCAATGGTCTAATCTCATCGCTAGCATTTTCCAAATCTTTTCTAGTTTCAAACTACTTACATAGGTTTCATTTTTTTAATTACTTTCATAAATAGCTAACTTCTTTAAAAATCCTTACCCACTAGCATACACCTAGTCCTTGTGTTGTTTTCACTTTTTATCGCCTAAAATTTTAATGTAAGGCACCTTAAGTATTTTAACTAAAATAAGTAGAATTTATTTGGTAGAGTAGTTATATGTGTTTCCTCTTATCTTTGTCAACTCTTTTACAATACAATACTAGTGAAAATATAGGCATAGATAATTGAAAAAATTTACCATGGTAAATTAAGTTGGTTATATGTCCCTTATCCACATACGAATCTCATTCTTAAGATTCAATTGATTACAGGCAATAATCAATCTTAGATTTATCAACCATCTTACAATGACTATATGAACAAGGATCTATATTTATAGATCATTTCTTTTTAGTATAAGTAAAATATAGCTTATGCCTACAAGGATCTATATTTATAGATCATTTCTTTTTAGTATAAGTAAAATATAGCTTATGTAGGCATGTAACTAGGGACAACCCAATAATAGATTACAAGTTAATCATCTCGGCATACATATGAAAAAGTGTACTAAGAACAAGTGGGTCAGGGATTATGGGAAGATAGATAATTTCCATACCTTCTTGACCAATTTTAGTTAGACATTAATACTAAGATTTTTTTTGTAATATTGTCACATTCATATATATGTTTCTAGTGCTTGTTACATGCATTAGAACCAGAATCTCTATCAATCAAAGTACAATTAATAAATACATAACCAAACCGAATAATATGTATACACAAAATAACAAAATCAAGTAGAAGCTCTTTGTCATCAAGTGAAATATCATGTTTTGAAGTCAATGAATATAATCAAGGAAGTCGCTATTTGGGGAAAAGTACTAGATTGGACTTGTACATTATCTGAAATTTCCTTTCATCAACTCCTTATATAAAGTTGTGTCTACATGTTAGATGACAAAGCAATATATTAGCTAATGTGTATTGGAATTGGTGAAAAATGTCACATTAATTTGGTACCCTAAGAGTAGGCATAGGTGGTAGAGGAAGTGCATGATTGGGTGGTGTAAAGAAACAAGATTGGGCATAATATGTTGGTCCCTAACCAAGTCTTTGTGCCCATGAAATACAATTTATGCTAATAAGGTACAATATTCTACCCCTAGGCCATCTATTGATAATGGTAACCCACTTTATGATTATTTTATGAATTAAAGGGCCTATATAGAAAGTAGGTTGAATTGAAGAGGAAATAGATATAACTTTAAAAATTACAATTACAAATAAGATGGACAGAGGTCAAAAGTTCTATTTATATGAACTCTGGAGAGGTCCAAACTACCCTACTAGGGCAAGAAAAGTAAACTATAAAATCATGTGTCAAAGCTATGAAAGAATGATAGAATAAGTAAGATGAATCAAACCAATATAATGCTTTATCCCTCAATGTTTAAATTCACTTATTTCTAAGGATCATCTTCTAAGTATTCATGATTAACCAAGAATGATTTGAAATGAAATGGAGCATCAATAAAGCCATTAAAGTTGTCTTGCAATAAGTCCTTCCCGAGAGTGGAATGTCATATTTTTATATATTAAAAAATAGTAAAACAAGGGTGCTAGCCCTTACAAAGACTAACCAAAAAGGTCATATACAACAAGGTAAAAAATAAACTATTAACAACACACTAGTAGACAACTAGTAACCCACCTCAAGAATGTGTAGACAACTCACCCACAACGTGAGGAGGAGAATTAGAAACTGAAGAACAATTTTTCCTATGTCGGCAAGCCACCATCCACGCAATACTATATTACTAAGGTTCCCACCACAAGGGGTAGCAAGTGGGGAAATCCTCTTTGCAACATTGTTAGCACAATGGGCAAAGTGTTGGCAAGGTTGCACATCATCACCTAGAGTTTAACTCAAAACAAGAGTAGTAGATAGAGAAGGGTCCACGTAGCCAAAGGGGGCCACACCAACAATATGAGGTGGGGTAGGATCCACAAGGTCTAAGGAGGCCAAATCAGTAGCAGGAGGATTATCCTGAGGGGAGTCATCGTCAGCCTACAAAGAGTCATCAAAGGAAGAGTCTAAAGCCATGATAGTCAAATGTTCAATGTTAACTTCCTTCCACCAAGTGGCAGTGCCTTTACGACACAATATAGAACAATTAGTTGCCAAGTAACCAATACAAAAGCACCAATGACATTGGAAACCCTCAGAATCCAATGGTTGAGTTCATGGTCGATCCCTAACCATAAGGACCACATCTCCAGGAAGACGTATGGAAATGTCAATGTCAATCAAAATTTGGGCAAATGTAGAGAGACCCATTGAGGTTGTGGTATCAACCACCTTTGAGAAACAACCAATAGACTTGTTTATGGCCTCAAAACAAGGATTCTCCCAAAAATGCACAAGAAGATTAGGGAGACGAACCCACTAAACACACACTAAGTGGTTATGTATGAGGGTTGAAAGAGGTTGTCCAGAGTTTGGTCGAAAGGAAATGTGACCCCCTAAACCCACAACTTGCTCATCATCAAAACTCATTCCTCAAAAGAAACAAAAGCAGCAATAAAAACCCCCTAGCACAAGGGAAAAGCTCAATGTTACCAAGAACTAAGGCACTCCAAGAATTGGTCACCTAAGGATGAAGATTTGAAAGAGAAGGCTAGAAACTAGCAAATCTATAAACCAACCCACAACGTTGGTAGAAGCCCACATTATCTACCACATTCAAACCGCAAACCACCACAAGAGACGTCTTAACACAAGCAAGAGGTCAAGATTTCACCTTGGGAGGAAGAGCAGCCCAGTGAGAAAAGGAACAAAAGATCCCGACCTAGCAAGCACCGCCGCAATAGAAACACCTGAACCACAAGCAATGCCCAGACCAGAGATGTGCTCACCCTCATAACCCACTGGCTCTTAAACAAGTGCAACAGAGGAAGAAGGCAGTGATCCATCACAAGCATCCTCAATAACGCCACTAGCAACACCCACGACCCCAAATCCCAACTTGAGAAGTGACGTTGCAACAAACTGATTCATTTTTTTTCCAATGCGAGCAGCAAAGGAAGGAGTTCTTGGAGCCATCACATTTTTGTAGAAATTTCACGTTATGTGGAATACAGCAACAAATCTTCACAACTTGATAAAGAATCAAAACAAGAATTTGAGGAACAATTCTCATAGTGTACAACATCATGTAATGAAGCACAATGCAACAAGTATGCGATGATAAAGGAAAATCATGATGAGGCCCAACATCATTACAAGTTGAAGAAAGCTAGTTCACAAGAAACCTCGTCTCATACGATGCCACATCAAGAGAACATTAACCAAAGGATATGGACATAGGGTTGGCATCACAAGGCACACCAACATCATTACATATCACATCTTTATGAGTAGGAAAAGTTATCATAGTAAATAACAATATACAAAGGCATGGATGACCCCCTATGGCATCGTAAGGCATTATCATAGAGAGCATCCTAGTTAGGATTAGAAAACATATAGCCACCATGAAGCATGCACCCCTAGCAAGGAAACTAGGTAATAGATATGAAAGGTAAACACTAGTGATATGCAACATATAATATATATCAATTCTAATATAAAAATCAAGAATATCATAAATGGACAATTTAAAATACAAAGATCATTTCTATATATGAAAACACTAAGCTGGGTAGAGTAGGGAACCAAGAGATTGCATAAGAAAGACTAATCCTTAACAGAAACATTCAAAGATATCAAACTTCAAATGCAATAAAAATAAAAAAAAGATCAAAACCCCAAGGCAAGGAGCTCGCTAAAAATGAAAAAGGAGAATCTAAATCTTTACATAAAATCCTAGCATCAATTGATTCATCAACAATGAAATCAAATATTTTAAGACCAAGAGATGAGACTGCTAAACATGATAAAATTAATGCATGAAAGTTTTCTAGTTAGCTCTTTCTCTGATGTCGAATATGACTTTAAAGAGTGTTCCATAGCAAACCATCCATATGGAACTTTAAAGCTTGTTAGACAAATATATCAAACAATCGTAATACCTTTATTATCCTTGTAATTTAATTTACACATCTACATAATCAAAACTACGAGTATATATCTAATCAACCCCATCTGTATGTCTCAACTTAGTCTGCAATTGCTTAGTTTATTTCCACATAAAATTTGTCCTTGTGTTATATGGTTTACATGCAACAAAGTTCCTTGAATCAAACCATGCAAAGATGACAAGTCAACAACCTTTTGAACATGATTGCGCACATGAAGCAATCATGGTTGCATGCCTTTAATTTTTGATGCGGTAATATGCAATACTAAATCACTATATGGTTCTTCTTAAGGCCCCGTTTGTTTGGGGAATTGGAATTTGACTCAACCTTATTATCACAATAATCAGGTTTTGAAATCCCGGTTTTGCATCTTGGGGAATTGGAATTTGCCTCAAAACCTTATTATCGCAAAACCAGGATATGATTTCTAATTCCACCTATTCAGTGGGAAGATGATGCCACTCATTTTGG
>MU223725.1:175017-190028 GCA_018584345.1 Thuja plicata | reverse complement strand
TTATCGCAAAACCAGGATATGATTTCTAATTCCACCTATTCAGTGGGAAGATGATGCCACTCATTTTGGTGTCTAAACCCGATTTTACTTGACGAATCCGGAATTGCAATTTAGAGAAACAAACATCAGATTCGCAAAAACGGGAAGTGTCACTCCCAATTCCGCCCCAATTCCGCGAAACAAACGGGGCCTAAGCTCACAATGCTAACTAGAAGATTCAAATTCAAGTGTTCAATTTGTCTTTATACAACACTAACTTGTAATTCAACTATTTTATGTTAGAATGGTCAACTTTCAAGTCATTTTCATAACAAATCTCCATAGCCATTTCTCCGTTCTAATTATCTGTAGGGATTACGTGTTTGTTGTATTAGTAGTTGGAAAATTGCCTTGGACATAGTTCTATTAATTGCAGTTTGCTATTTGAGGGCATTAATACATACTTTATTTAATTAATTGAACTCCTCAAATATCCATCAGCCCCATGCAGGCGTGAGAAATTAAAAAAAAATAGCAACAAATATATGACTTTCACTGCAAAGAGTTGACAAATAAACATTTCTCAGATATTGAAAAATTAGTTACTAGCTTACTAGAAAAATACCAAACCATGGTGACCTTGATATTAGAAATTTAAAATGGTATTGGAATTGCATAGTACAATGTCATCGACTTTCTAATGCAACAGAATTTTGTTTTATTTCAAAAGCTGTTAGACAGCTCTACAACTAGCATAATGCAACAAAAAAAAAATAATACATATCAATGCAGTTCAGATTGAGAGAGCATTATCAGGCTGTCTCAATGTGCAGCAAGCAACCTCTTGATAATAGTTCAATATAACAAAAAAATTCTACAATCAACCACAGCAACCATTGGTTCATACAAGCTGTATTTGGTTTACAAAACTCTCTACAAAAGTCTATTATGCTTTATTTAATGGCTTCCCTGCTTATTGATTTCAAAAACAAATTAACTCTACAAATTACCAAGTATTTTCTTGTTTGCAGTCAATGTTCTCAAAACCTGCAGCCAAAGCTCTTTTCATTCATTCTACCACTGATGGATTTTGAAATTATTTTCCCTACTCTTGATCTCTCATGCCTCATGCTCTATCAGTAATGTTCTTTCTTCAGCACCAAAAGACTCCTCTCTTCCTGCGCATCTGCTCTCCATTTCCTACACAACACAACTCTCCTTCACTCCACTATGTGTTCTTTTATCTCTGTCCTGCTCTTCTTTTCAACGCCTCTTCACTTTCTGCATGCCCCCTATCCAAAAAAATCTCGTCCTTTCATTTTCTGTTCACATCAATCTTCAACACACCNCCCCCCCCCCCCCCCCCCCCCCTCCCTTAATGCTTATTCCCACTTGCATCAAATATTATTTAAAACTGAACAAAAAACTGTGACTTCCCTGCGCACCTCTATGCTGTTCCAAATCACTGTATTTTGTCTTCTCTTACCCTGTGAAAGTCTTCCTTAGACTGCCTGTAACTGGAAGAAGATTATGATAAATGTAGTTGCTTTATAGCTGGAGCAATAAGCAAGTTCCCAGTTTACAAGGATTTTACAAATTTGCGTCAAAGATAAAATTTACTAATTAACTACAAGCTTATGAAAACTCAATGCACAATTTAAAATTTCTCCCCGGATGCTTCTTCATCAGACATGCTGGGCAGGAAGTTTTTTGAGCTAGCTCACAAAACAAAGTTGAGTGATTGAACCACCCTTCCAAGTTGAAAACAACCAGCAGCAAACTCCACCATTGAAAGCACTTATTTCTTCTCCTCTTCCAGCATTTGGCTAGAATAACTCCCCTCTTCTGCCAAATCTTCTATTCACTTCTTCCTCTCGTGGACCTATGCCCAACATTGACCGACATCCTCCACCAAAATCTTTTGTCCATTCCAATTTATCTATACCCAAATTGAGATAATCGATTCCATGAAAATTAAAGATTTTCATCTCGTCATCTATATTCACAACTTCACAATTTTTAAATCTCCAATCTTCTTTTCCTCTCACCATATTTGTGAAATGTAAATCAAAATCAGTTTCATTACAAAATTCAAGAAACTTAACATTTACCTCTAACCCCCTCTACATTCACTTCTTTTTCTTCTTCACACTCTTTCACTCCCTCATTTGTAGACAAATCAGCATCCACTTTATCATTACAAAACTTAGAAAATTCAAACATTACCTCTTTCTCTGTTACTGCTTAAATGTCTTCTTCACTCTCAGCTGCATTTTCCAATACACTCACGTCCTCCAAAAGGCTCTCAACCACAGTTGCATTTTCATCTTCTTTTCTATTTGATATATGCACAATCTCACTTGGAAATGATTATGAGAGGGATAATGGGATTCAACTTTACCTATTTGCTGATCATCTTCATCCTTCTTCGTTTTCTCATTTGTTGCAAGCTTCAGAACAATTGTAAAGCATGCCTTCTCCTCTTGTTAACTCTTTCATAAATGTCTTTCCAAAAACCAGACACACCTTCGGATTGTCTTCACTTTTCTCTTCCTTACTCTTCAACAGATTCAAAGTATAAACTTTTCCATCTTTATTTATTGTGTAAGTATTTAATTCAACTATTATGAACAGCTTGTCTATCGAATGGCCACAGTCTTCCCAAAAGTAAATGGCACACATCTATTGGCATCACATCACAGAAAATTTCATCTTTGTAGTTATCAATGTGAAACTTACCAAACTTTGCTCATTTACCAACAAATGATGCTCCTTTTGCAACCACGAAAGTTGGTATGGATTGTTATGCTTGTATCTCTTCAATTTTAGCTCATCTATCATCGAATACTATGTTGTCAGTACTACCGCTGCCCACAATGACCACACAACATTTCTCATTCACTTTACACCTTGTTCCAAGTAATTTTCTTCTTTGAATTGGTTTTGGATTCTACTTGTCTGGATTTAATGAAATTATTTGCATCATTAATGACTCCATCTTTGGAATCCTCTCCATGCCTTGGTGAAATCTCAATTTCATTTTCAGCCTGTACTGCATGAACTCTTGCTTCTTTTCCTTTTCCACTGCCCTACTGAATTTCTGGACATTCAAATGCATAGTGTCTCACTTCTCCACATTGAAAACATTTACTGTTGAATCCCCTTTCTCTACCTATACCAAAATATCCTCTACCGCAAGAATAATCTCCTCTAGAGAAATCTCTTCTTCTTTTGCCTTCTAGTACACTTGCATGAGATGTGCTTGCTTCCTCTAGCTCATTTTGGTAATTTCTACCATTGTCGGACTGTCCTCTTCCTCTAGAGCTCCTACCCCTTTCTCGATTGCTACTTCATTGCTTTCTATTCAATTTTTCTTCAGTTTGCAATGCATATTGGTATGCTTCCTTTACACTATGCACATTGATTAAACTCATTTCATCGTGAATAGATATGCATAAACCATTAACTTGAAACTCGATCATCATCATCCTCTGCGTGACGGGCTCTTATGCTTAACCAATAGAATTCTTCAATGTACTCTTCAATAGTAGTTTTAGTTTGCTTCATTTTTCAACTTTTCTGAACAAATAAATATGATAATTTGCCGGCAGGAATTTGGCTTTTATCTTCATCACCAATTGATCCCAGGATCTTAATTCTCCTTTTCTCTTCGAAGTCTGTCTCTCTGAAAATGATCCCACCATAGAGATGCATGGCCCTTCAATTTTGTGCTTGTGTATTTTACATTTTGATCTTGTTCTTTATTATCATACTCGAAGTATTTCTTCATTTTGGTGATCCAATCAAACAATACTTCTGCATTCAAACCTCCTTTATAGTTTGGGGGATCAAATTGAGTTCCGGAGTTAATCCTCGTTATGGCTCTTATGAATCACTATTCCCCTTGATCGAGCTCTGGTCGATTTACTTCACCACCTCCTTCAACAGTTTCTTCTTTGTCATCACTTATGTCTTCCAAAAGAACTCCCTCTCTCCACTCTGTCTCCATCACATCCAATCATGTTGTGATACCTCTATTGCTTCTGAAGTTTCAAGATCCATGCCTCTGGGTCCTCTACCTCTGCAGCCACGTCCTCTGTAGGCCATGTTGATTTACCCTCTACAGTAGCAGGTTTTCTTTCTCTTCACTCACCCACAACACCACTCCTCAAGGTTTTCTAAAACATCATCTCACACCTGCTCCGATACCAATTAATGAAGTTCAAATTGAGAGAGCCTTATCAGGCGGTCTCAATGTGCAGAAAACAACCTCTTGACAATAGTTTCAATATAACAAAATTTCTTTCTACATTCAACCACAACAACCATTGGTTAATACATGCTCTATTTGGCTTACAAAACTCTCTAAAAAACTAAAAGCATATCATGCTTTATTTAATGCCTTCTCTGCCTATTGATTTCAAAAACAAATTACCAAATATTTTCTTGTTTGCAGTCAATGTTCTCAAAACCCGCAGCCAAAGCTCTTTTTGTTCATTATATCATTGATGGAGTTTGAAATTATTTTTCCTACTCTTAATCTCCCACATCTCATGCTCTATCACTAATGTTCTTCCTTCAGCGCCAAAAGACTCCTCTCCTTCCTGCACATCCGCTCTCCCATTTCCTGCACTACACTACTCTCCTTCCCTTCACTATGTGTTGACTTTATTTCTGACCTGCTCTTCTTTTCAACACCTCTCCACTTTCTCTTCGGTGTGCCCCATCTCCAAAAAAAACCTCTTCCTTTTATTTTATGTTCACTCCCACCTCCCACTTTATGCTTATTCCCTTTTGCATTAAATAGTATTTAAAAATGAAAAAAAATTGTTTGACTTCCCTGTGCACCTCTCTATGCTGTTCCAATTCACTTTCGTTTTAATCAGCATTTAACATAAATCTTCTACCTTCCTGTGTGTGCCTCCAAATCACTATTTTGTCTTCTCTTATCCTATGGCGGTCTTCCTTAGACCACCCAATAGAGATGGAAGAATATTAAGATAAATGTAGTTGCATTATGGCTGGAGCAATAAGCAAGTTTCCGCTTTATACGGATTTTAAAAATTCACCTCAAAAGATGAAATTTACTTATTAACTGCAAGTTTATGAAAAATCGATGCAGGATTCAAAATTTATCCCCAGATGTTCCTGCATCACATAGCAGCACAGGCAAGGTTGTTGGTAACATATTCAAAGATAAACCATGCATGAAAACGACCAACTGAACCAAAAGTCAAATAATTGCTTTCATATTAGAGATACTAACTGGCCAGGATTCAGGCTGAGGAGCACATGTGCTAACTTGGTGCAAGGAAGGTCCCTCAGTTCAAACCCCACAAGTACCCACTTTGCACCCAGATTATGAGAAAAATAAAGGAGGCACCGCATCAGTGTGACACCCAGTAGGGAAGAAGGGTATCCATCACAAACAAAAACTGTTGACTGGCTATATCATAGAGGAATATTTCTGCATGGTTAACATATAGATAAGTGTATTTTTAGTGTTAAAGAGTATAAAGAGCCATCATCAAATGAAATGATGGGTGTGATAAGTGTCAAATAAATAATAACTATGACATCAGAATTCACCAAATCAGACTTCAAACTCATGTATCTTCTTGATCTGTCTAAATCCATGCAGTAAGACAATGCATGCAAAGTATCTTGCAATGGTACAGTGCAACAATGAAGGCATGTTTTTCTTACTGACACAAATGGTGGACATGTATAATTAGTTACTAAACTGTCTTCCAATTAGATCACGCTGTAATGTTCCCTTCTCTAAAATCTGTAGCCAAGTGAGTGGATTGGCAGAGTAGAGTCGCAGTAAAAGTCTTTAGTTACGTTCAGTTTTCAGTTAGAGACGTATGTTGGTGGCTGAGTCTCTGTGTCTTCCAGCTGAGCAGTTACCAAGTCTTTCAGAGCCTATCAGTTAATAACTTTGATTAAAGAGTGGAATGAACAGTTAACTGCCACCAACCAAGGAGAGCTTGCTAGTTGCAACTGACTTAGGAGTGACTGCCACTGATTGAGGATCACAGGAAACAGGGGCACTAGGAAGCATTGTGAGGAAAGAGAGGGCATCTTTTTAAAATTTACAAAGTACAAACCATGGTTGAAAAACTTGGACTCAGCAATAACTCGGCTGACCCAAATAAGCAATTAGAACTTGGGACTCGCCAAAAACTCAGCAATAAATTGGCCACTTTTATCGAAAATTTCAAAGTATTTAATTTTTTAAAATATTCTTCAAAAACACACATATATTAATTCAACCTCTGAATAGATATAAATCGCAAGATTTTATATCATGAAAATTATACATCGTTTCAAGTGTAAACCGTGGTTGCATTTGGCAATGTACGAATGAGTAACATTTTTAAATAAGGTTGTATACGTTTTTGGGTCATCTGAATTTTATATAGAACACTTGTATTATTTAGAAGTTGTCAATATAAAACAATATATGTGTGTGTGTGTGTATTATATTAAATCTATAATACAAAGAGAGGGCATCTTTTTAAAATTTACGAAGTACAAACCATAGTTGAAAAACTTGGACTCGGCAATAACTCGGCTGACCCAAATAAGCAATTAGAACTTGGGACTCGCCAAAAACTCAGCAATAAATTGGCCACTTTTATCGAACATTTCAAAGTATTTAATTTTTTAAAATATTCTTCAAAAACACACACATATATTAATTCAACCTCTGAATAGATATAAATCACAAGATTTTATATCATGAAAATTAGACATCGTTTCAAGTGTAAAACATGGTTGCATTTGGCAATGTACAAATGAGTAACATTTTTAAATAAGGTTGTATATGTTTTTGGGTCATCTGAATTTTATATAGAACACTTATATTATTTAGAAGTTGTCAATATAAAACGATATGTGTGTGTGTGTGTGTGTGTGTGTATTATAGTTTAAGAAATTATATGTTTACCTATAATTATAAATTATAATAATAATATAATTGAAAAAAGGCATGGCTAAAAATTGAAAAAAAAGAACATTTTAAAAACTAAACCTCAGTTCGTATGTATATAGGGTTTTTAATTTATTAAAAAATTAACACAGGAAATTTTGGCAATATTTTAAAACAACCAATAGTTTTAGCTTTTAAAAATAAACTCATATTTCAATTAGATATGTGGAAGGGACATTTTTGTTTTCAGCCATAAAACTCTGATTTTTCTCATCGCCACCATGCCCTACTGCATTTTGAATTTGCAAACAGCGCCAGCACAACCTTCTCTCCCTTCGTCGCAGCCTTTAAAAACGAAACGGTGATAACTTAATGAAAACCCTAAATAGAAATGCTGCAATGCTTATCAGTTTATATTTTCTTTTACCGCCGATTATATACTAAGAATATCATACGATTTAACGATTTTTTCACTGAAAAATCACCGCACTATTTGTAAAATCTTGACTCCGAGTTATTCAGCGATTTAATCATTTGCATGAGGGACTCGAGATTTTCGCGATAATTGTGCGATATTTTCAACTACAAACCAAAAAACTCAATTTCATAGGAAAAGAGAGGGCATCTTTTAAAAATTACAAAATACAAACCAAAAAACTCAATTTCATTCGATGTGTGTATGTGTTTGTGAACAAAAAAAAGTCCAAAAGGTAATGGCTGGGCATGACAGTGCCTATCAGTCAATCCCATTGATTGAGGGGTAGACTGACAATTAACTGCCAATGATTGAGGAGAGATGGCTAGATGCCACTGATTTAGGAATGATTGCCACTGATTGAGGATCTCATGAAACAAGGACTATAGGAAGTGCTGAGAGGAAAAGAGAAAAGGCATCTTTTAAAAAACCTGTAATGTCCCCTTCTGGGATTGCCCTAAATCTTGCCTTTCAGTCTACTGTTACGACTTAGGCAGATCTGACTTTATGCTGATTCCCTCTTTGGTTGTTGGTCGCTGCTCTTTGGATGAATGCTTATGCTGATTGGATTGATGTATATGCTTGATTTTAGAATGATTACTTGATCTCCTTGATTGCTTTGAATGATTTCTCCTTTATACATTATTGATGAAGGGTCACCACCTTTCATAGAATCGAGTCACCACTTTTCATTGTTTTCTTTGCAAATAATATATTATTATATTATTCACCAATTTGATCTCTCTTGGATGTCCTCCTAAAATGAAACCCTCTCCCCTTTATATCTTCCAATGTGGGGGGAAAGTAACACCTCTTCATCATGACTGCCCTTTGAAAGTGTCACAACTGTTCATAATTGTCCCTCTTTGAAAGAGTCACAAACCTTCATAATTACCACCTTTCCGAAGAGTCACAACCCTTCATAACTTTTGCCCTTCAAAGGAGTCACTTCATTATTTTCTTCCCGTTTCTTTTTTTCTCTTCTATTAATTCTTCCTTGCTTCACACCTTCCCTTTTCTCTTCCTTCCTCTCTCCCCCTTTCAAATGAAGTTCTCTTTTCCCTTTTTATATCTCATATTTGAGGGAGTCGCAACTTTTCATTTCATGCCTTTTGACCCTTTATTAACTTAACTAAATTTAATTATGTTATATTTTAATTTTATTATTTTATATTTTTAATCTAAAGTTTATTGGTACTCTTTTATATTTTAAGTTTATTATTATTTATTATTAAATCCTATTTCAAAAAGGGGACATCACAAAAACCAAAAAACAACTTTTTGTTCACATCAAAGTGATGCTGCTTTTATCAGCTTTGTACATTTGGAAACAGAAATCTACAAGTGTGTCAGTCAGATGACCTTGCAGACAGAAAACCTAAGGGACAGTTGGTAATGCAAAATTTCAGCAGGATCATCCGGGCATCCAATTTGCAGGCTGCAGAACATACCAGGATCATCAAGGCATCCAGTCTTGCATTCTGGTTGTACCCAGTAGATATATTAATATTTTCAATCTCTATGTGTTATGTACAAAAAAACAAATTTTAAAGATTGTGTTGCTGAAATAGTTCTGGGCTTGTTTGTTTTTGTAAGTATTTAATTTAGACTCCTACACATGCACAATCCATCTACAAAATGAAAATATGATGCTAGGCTGAAAAGCATCTATATAACAAAACAAATCATGTAAAGTTTTCAATAGAGTAATTTAACTGTTGTTCCAAACCCAGATCAAACTGTTTTGCACCTCGAGACATCAGTTGGTATACATCTAAACTTCCATAGAGCATCAAACAGTACCATAAATATTAGAATGGTTATTCTGATAAATACTGCAGATAATAGATAGAACCTCGGTGTACCATTTACAACAATCCAAGTTCGCAGCTTTATCTAACAGCAAATATATACAAAGTCAATTAAGCAAACCTGTATTTCAAGGAAACAAAGCTCTTGTAGTCTATTCAACACTCAAATATACAAAAGGACAATGCAAACATACATTTAGGAAAACTGCAAGAACCTTTTGAAGACTTCACATTTTAAAGACCGATGCTGCATGGGAGTGAAACAAACAAAAATGTTGCCAATGCTTTCTTCTATAAGTGAAAGAAATAGTTTCCTGGCAGACAGAAAAAAGATCTCTTAGCTTATGTTCTTCAAAAGTTCTATTACGAAATCACAATAATCACAATACCATCCACAAGATCAACAGTAAAGACAGACAATAGTTATTTCACAACATCTAGCTTCACCTCTGTCAGCTCAAAAGTGATACTGGGAGCCACTTTGCTATTAGCAACAACAGGAAAATTTTCAATGAGGTGCATAAATTCTTGGTAATTGTAATTGTAATTGCATAAAGACAGACGATAGTTATTTCACAACATCTAGCTTCACCTCTGTCAGCTCAAAAGTGATACTGGGAGCCACTTTGCTACTAGCAACAACAGGAAAATTTTCATTGTAGCCCTTTTTCTTATTGTCACGTAAGAAAAAGGGCTACAATGAGGGTGCATCAAAGAATTGGGATCTAGTACCTGAGTGTTCTGATTTAGAGGCCACGGTTGCTCAACTTGCCCAAGTCTCTGTATATGATCAAGAGGCAACTGATTCACATGACATGGTGAGTGCCACAGCTGTTGGTTCAAATGAAGCTGAAGAGGAACCAAATGTTCACCTTGATTCCGATGAAGATGATGAAGAATATGGAAATGGATATTAAGTTTACTATTTTAATTTTTAACTATGAAATATGGCTTGTGATTTAAATATTCAGCATGTAATGACATTGTGAGACTTTTGCAAAGTATGAATATGATATAATCATATATTGACAATTATGGATTTATCATTTTATGAGAATCACGCTTCTAACTTCTTATTATTATCATTATATGTTCGAACTTTGAAGTTTTGAACTAACGATGAATGAACATTGACATGTTAAATGTATGGAATCTATGAATATACATACATATATAATATATATATATATATATTTTTCGAAAATGTCTATATATATATACCCGCGGAATCAATATCCGACCCCAAAAAAAATTTGCCGAATCTCCGAATCTGAATCCGGATCCGGATCCGAACCAGAATCAGGATCGGCTACTTAGGAAAATTTTACCAAAAACCAACATCTGCTTTGATACCATGAAATGATAATCGATTGATATTCAATATTAAACAAAGGAGAGGAATACTCCTTAAATAAGCAATTACAAGATCTTTCCATAATGGAAACGATTGAAAACTAAAGACAGAATAGAAAGTTACTAAACTAACTAACTGGCTTGCAAAAATACAAAGTTACTAACTAAACTGCCAGATTACTTAAATGACCATTAGAATCTAAATATTACAATATTTCTTTAATAGGGGCAGCAATGATGAAGGGTTGTGACCCTTTTGAAGGGTGGTAATTGTGAAAGGTTGTGACCATTATGAAGAGGTGTAACTCTCCTTCACATTGGAGGATATAAAGGGGAGAAGATTTCATTTGAGGAGGATAGGCAAGGGAGATCAATAAGGGGAATAATATATTATTCAAAGGCAACAATGAAAAGTGGTGACTCAATCCTTATGAAAGGTGGTGAAACTTCCACCAATAAAGTATAAAGGAGGATTCATTCCAAGCATTGAAGGGGACTTATCAATCATTACTCACCCATACCTCAAGGCATCAATCAAGAAAGATCGAGCCATTGAGCAATAACACTCATCTAAGAGAGAAGCAATCAGCATCAAAGAGGGAAAGTCAGCAGACCTGATATTTACAAGGTACTTGGGCAAGATTTAGGGCAATCCCAAAAAGGGGACATTACAGCCCAAGTTAAAGAAAGCTTAAGATTAGAGTTTTAAAAAACCTGCAATTGTAATTGTTATTTTGATTCATTTTCCCAATCTAATTTCTATACAATAAAAAGCAAGAACCATCAAGGAATGGCTATTGACCTTGAAAAGATTGGTCCGGATTCTGAATGGATCATATATGATGACTTGGATGCTCTTTTTGAGGTTGAAGATTTTGAAATCTTTAGAGAGGCCAACATTAATAGTGATATAGTTGAGAGACTTAGACCTTGGAACTTCCTCACGAAGACTTATATGCCTCAAATGCAAGAGCATCCTAAGGTGTAAGATCAATCTTCCATCAAACAAAAATATTTTTTTTACTTGTTTGGTTTTGTTTGTAGGTTGTCATTACATTCCGATCACCAATCAGTAGCTAAAGATCCTATGGCATTTCACCTTAACTGCATGTCTAAACTTGCACTGGAGGATATATGCTTATGTCCAAACTTTCACTCATACTAACTTTCCCAAAGATTCTAATCATCACAGGGGCATCAATTGATCTCTAAACTTTACCAAGCTTGACAAGATTCTACCTAGTCCATTGCCCATGGCTTGCAAAAGCTTCCCAAAAGTTTGTGGCAACAAAGGAACACATAGCAAGTTACATTAGATCCAAGAGTGCTTATAGCATACATTGCCAAAAGATCAACCATTACTGCACTTGATTCGGGAGATTCAATTACACATGCAGCTGACTACACATTTCATCCAACATTGAGCTTCGCACCACCTTGTGGCCAACTAAGATCGTCCCTATGACTAGAAAAATAGTTATACACTCCCAAAGAACATCAGTAAGCAGCAAAGAAAGTAAAATGAAGTTGGGCATGGCATTGTACTGCAATATCCTTCGTTGTAATCTGCACATTGTAATTAGACAACTAAGGCCTAGTATGTTTAAAGCCCATTCCAGCAGATTGTAATGTTGTTGTGACCGTAATGAGATAAAGATCCATTTGTTTGTTTGGCTACATGGTTGAATAATCATTCGTTGTATCCTCCAACCATGACTGCATTAGTTGGTATCTAACCATGATTGCTTTATGTGATTTTATCGAATGAGTTGGATAAGGAGAAAGGAAAACACATGTTGAACTAGCACAGGATCCATAAGTCATGATGGGAGATTCATTATTAAAGCATATTGAGACATGCATTTTGTATAGAACAAGGGTGTTAACTGTTAAGTCAATGCACATCAAAAGATATGCATTTGTTTGTACTTTGCAGGAATTAAATAAGTTATCTCAGCAAGAAGGCGCTGGTTTTAGATAGATCGCCAAGCCTAAGGAACCCACAAGAAGCTTAAGGCAATTTACACCAAACCAAAGATGTTTCCACAAAGAGGACAAGATCTTACTACCATCACTATGAGGATGGAAAAGGCACTTGAGATGGTGAAGCCTATGAAGATTCAGATGGTTACTTTTCAGGACTGTAAAAGAAACCTTAACCCTCAAAATGATGAAAGCAACATAGAATTAGAAGCCAACCATATTAAGCAGAAGCAAAGAGTAGGACAAGGAAGAAAGAATGTTAAAGGCTATATCAAGCATTGGTAAGAAACTACAATACATGCTCTGAATAATAATGGTAATTTAAGTTTGAAGAAATTATAGCTTGGAAAAGCCATGGACAACTGATTTAAAATTACATTTTAAGTATGAAGACATTGATGATCTATATAGAGTAAAATTTGTTAAAATTTGTTTAAGGGTCATACTACCATTTGGTGAAAATCCGACCAGCTTGAAAGGAATGGAAAAGGTAAACCCAGTATTGGGAGATGGGGCAAGATGGTGAAGAAATTGAAATCTAAGTTCATTCCCACAAATTAATAATTATCAAATAGAGTTGTTAAAAGAGTTGCACAATATAAAGGAAAGAGATATGACAGTGAAAGACTACACTAAGGAATACTACATGCTAACAATTCATTCAGGCTACTATGATGGGGAGAAGACAGTAGCGGGGTACATGAATGGCTTGAGATAATCAATTCAGGAAGAATTGAGTTTGTTAAACATCTTAACAATAGAGGAAACATACAGATGATGCTAACAGCAGAGAGAAAATTAACCTGAAGGTTTGAAGACGAATAAAGTCGAAAATGAGGAGCAGTAGGAAGGTTCCAAAAAGATATGCCACATTACAGCAAGAGGAGACCATACACAAAGGATCCTAAGAGTGACAACCCATACTGCAAGGAATTAGGGAACAACAATTCCTGACACATATATAGAGATGACAAAAATTCATACTGTAAAGACAGGACTAATGTATATCAAAACGGCAAGGGGAAAAGGGGTAATGTCTAGCATTAGTTAGAGTCTATTTCTAATATTTTTGCTTGTTTCATTATTTTAAAAAAAGATACTTTTTATGTTTGAGGAGGCAAGTTATTCCTAGCTTTGGCCAGGGTCCTTCCCAGGCCTGTGAGTTCATCCCAGTTACATGTATTCAAGCAGGTCCAGCTACAAGCTGTATTCTGGACAAACCCAGTAACGGAGATTCAAATTAATAAGGTTTTCCATGGTACAGACTCTGGGCCAGGTACGGGCAGGGTCCTGAGAAGTCCAGTAACACAATTTTGAATTGACAAGGATTTGTCCATAGATCCACAAACATTACCAAAGGTAGAAAAAACAGATATTGGTTACAAAGCTTATCAATCATAGAACACTAACACAGTTTTAAAATATGCCTTATTGCAGCTAGGGTTTTGCATTTACTACCAACAACTTATAAACAGTTATAAATAAGTCCCAATACATTGCAAGAGTCTTATCCTCACAAACCCAACATAAAAAAGAACCCAAAGCATTATTAGAATTTCAAATACTGTGATTTTTCTTTCAATTAGGGTTTTGCATTTTGTCAAAAAAAAAACATCGACATAGCTTCAAAAACTTGCCTTATTGCAAATAGAGTGTTCCAATCAGATAAAATTCTAAGAACTTTTTTAAAAATTCTTATTGCATCTAGATTTTTGCATGCTGGGATTTTTTTTGTAGACTCAAACATTAATTCAGCATAAGAAAGTTTCAAAAATGACAGGATGTGCTGTTGCATCCAGAACAAAAACCCTACAAAGTTTTCAGAAATGATGTATTGCAAATAGAATTTTGAATAACTGGGGCTTCACATAAGACCCAAATGGCAAAAATATCAACAGAGTAAAATAAGGGCTATTCATTATGTTGATGTGAGTTTTGTACCACTACATAACATATAGGATTAAACGCTTGATACAGGATATCAAACACTCAACCCTCTCTTGAAAAGTAATTACTCATGAAGGACGTGAGGAAACACTCCAAGGTTCTTTACCTGTGGATCCTAACTCAGTTATAATGATGTGATTTGCTGGTAATCACTTCGGCGGGCTTACGTTGTTCATTCAAGGACTTCGGATTCTGGCTATGATGGTGATGGGACTTAGCTTTTCAATGTATATTCAATTGATTCCTTCTCCTTAATTTCACTTCCAACTTCACTCATCTAACTCCCACTATCAAGCTACTCACTGCCTTACTACTACTCCTATGGAATGGAAAGACTAGCAAATGGACGGGATCAAACCTAATGAAAGCTTGCCAGCGGCGCTACCTCCATAGATGCAATGATTCTAGGGAAATTCTTAGAATTTTCACACTAACACCTATCTTCCAACCCAACTTGAAGTACAAGCGGAAAGATGAAATGCAAGTAGAACTTGAGAGCGATTAGACTAGATTACCACACAAGGCTTCC
>MU223725.1:145980-163183 GCA_018584345.1 Thuja plicata | reverse complement strand
TAACACCCCCCCCCCCCTTAAGATAAACTTAGGGAGAAGCTAAAAACCTAGAAACAACTACTAAAAGCAGGAAAATGGGTCCCGACAACAAGGCTTGATCAAGTACCCAAGTACAAAAAAACTTTGTAAAGAGGAGAAATAGAGAAAACCACATGGGAAAAAACCTACTCCTTATATTCACTATTTTGTCTTCAAATAAACATACCACCCAATGCTTCCAAAGGATTTCCATGACTATCATAATCAAAGAAATATTGATGTAATCCTTTAGTAGAAATGAACATTTAGGATCTACCCAATCTCTACTAAAACAAGATTACTAAATAGGATGTGTTGGAAATTTTCTCTAGTTTTGAATGACATCATATTTATCTAGTTAAACAAAGATCTATTCATCCAAAGCTTTCCTTGATCATATTTTTCATAGTCGATTTTTATCTCGATCTATTCATGGGAGCTTGATGTGGCTTCACTATGCTACTATAATGGTTGAGCCTCACTCCCTCTTTTGATGCAACTTTTTATTTTATGTATTATATAATTATAGATTAGGCCTCTAGCCATTTTCCAAAAAAAATATTATCATTAAATAATTTATAAATGTTTATTATTGATTAAGTAATAAAAATATAAAGATTTGATATTAAAAGGATGAGGTCAAAATTATGCCTTTCTAGAATTTGACAACGAGAAAACTCTTCAAATTTAATTCTCTCATTATTATTTATTTGAATTCTTTTACTAAGCCTTAAAAGACTCAAAATAGAGGGGGAAATTATTCTTCAAATGGAGTCATCCTCTGATGTAAATTAGTGTCACCAAATTTGTTGAATATTTAGTAGACTCAACAAATTTCAAGTCGCCCCAACATAACTATAATTTTTTTTATAAAATTAAAATCGTGTTTGAATACATTTAAAGTAAGATTATGTTGGAATGAAGTTATAATACAATTACTATTAATGTTTAATTATGTGCTTGTGTAAACATGCATGAAGAAAAAAAATAAACATAGTGCTGCAAAATCCATGTTAATTCACTTCATGAACCTGAGCAAGCTTAAACACATTTTGTGTATCCACACCTATATAGGGCCTACAAATGGGTGAAATAAATTGTCTTTGTGAGGAATGTAGATCATCTTCATAGCCTTGGGCAATGAGGCCTTTGTAAACCCAAAGAACATTGTGATATTTCTCATCACTATCATGAACATTAGATTATCAAATAATATTTCAATTTATGAAAAAATTATGTGAGTTTCTTGTCGTAAAATATTTTTGAAATAAAAATCATTTATTTTTATAGGCAAAAGGTTGAAACCAAATAATTTTATTAATATTCAAAACCTATTTATAGGTCAACTCGCTAGGGGCATCGGTAGTGTTAGTGGACATATTTTTCCTCTTTTATAATTTAATAAATAATTGACTCTAAACCCTCTTTAGAGAAAATTCACCACTACCAATTGAGTTAGTCACTCATGACTATACTCTCTACATTCAAGGTGCAGCTACCTTCTAAAATAATCAATCCTTAATTCCTTTTATTTCAAAGAATAATTTTGGCTTATACTTTTAACCAAAAAGTACTAAAGGAAAAAACATTTCATTACAAGCTTATAAAAGAAATGTTATAGGCTTATCACAAATTCAAATAATCACAAGCCAACTGACTTGAGACTAACAGGAACAATATTCCAGAATCAATCTCAAAGATTAGCATTCATCTGTCAATTACTAAAAAAACTTAATAATATACACACAGATTATAGTAACATGTAATCTAATTCCAACTGAAATCAAATATACACATTCCACTCAACCAAAAGATCAGAGAAACACCAGAATCTGTTATATAAAACCAACTTATACTATTTTCATATGCTATCCATTTTAACCAGTAAAAGAAAAAGACTAGGCTCGGCCTTTCCACTCAAAATTTAAAGATGTCTTTTTAACCAGAGAGACAACCCTAACTGAGTCATGAAATTAAACATAAATAGCCACACAGGACATAATCATTTTTAAAAACTAACTTTTTCCAAGTCAAGCTGAAGTTTATCTTTTAAAAACTAACTAATCAAAACATAGTAAAACTTAGGAACTATCTTCGGACATGATCCACTAAGCATATGGGGTGGCAGAATCTTCGGACAGGTCAGGGGCCTGTGCAGCTTTCTGTGTGACACTCCATTCCTCATGCGCAATCGAGAATTCAGCTATAACCTATTGGTTAGGTATTATGATAGCTCAAATCCTCTGTTTCCATATCTTATGACCATTCTGAACCTGTACCAGCTTAGCCTTGCGTACTTCCAGATGATCATAATTAATTATCAGGGTGGAGTCTACCCGGGATATGATTGAGTAATATTTTATTTCCAAACTTTTCGCCTCCTTCAAGGTTTTCATTTTGCCTCTAAGTGACGCAATCACTTGATATACATGTCTATTTGGATCCTCTCCATTTTCTGTTAGCTTAACATCAAGGAACTTGAGATCATTGATGGTGATGTCATTGAGGCAATTGAGTTCCTTCAGAAGTTCTGATAAATCATGTATTTCCTTGTTCCATAATTTTGTTCCTCCACTCCATGTTCACTTTGGCTATAAACAACAAATTTTCATCAGCACCTGGTATTGGTTTCTTTGAAATAAACTTGGCTATACCGTAGGTGTGAACTTCTTCTATATTAGTGATTTTATCATCCCGTTTGTTTGTTTCTTTAACCAAAGTAGTAATCTTTGTTTATAACTCTTTGGAGACCACAATAGCATGTCGATGTGTCTTATCAAGGATGGAAATATAATTCACTGCTTCTTCAGTGACTTTATCTATCCAATCAGAGAGCGTCTTTGATACTTCTCTATTTGTCTGTACTTGGTCTAATAATTTCTAGCTCGAAGAAGACCTGACATCAATTGAAGGAGATGCTTGTGAAAAGGCTATTCAGGGACTGCTTAAGGGTTTTGTGTTCTCTCCAATCTTTCCAAATTCTCTGACTAATCTTTTTGTTACTTGATTCAAATATTTCATATATATGGACCTACGTTTTTGGCCAATATCCACTTTTTCAATATTGAAGTCTTGTTGGGAAACATCATCACTTTTCTTGTCAGTAGAAGGTTTGAAAATTTTTGCATTCCAATGCCATGTATCTTCATCCACATCAATTAACACTTCAGTCTTGGGCTTCATATTCTTGGGTATCTTCCCAAGATATGTACTCACCATATCCCCGACTGGTGTAGATACTACAACTATGTTGTGTTTCTTACTCATAGATAACTCAAGCTAATTGGAGCCTTTGTGTTGCTCTTGTTCTGAGGAGTCTGAAAATATGAAGGGTTACCCAATGCTAATGAATCATGGTTAGCCACTTGTTCTTCTATTTGTTTTCCCTCAATTGTTGGACTTCCTTTTGATTTATCCATGAATGGCTCCTTTTTCTGCTCCTTTTTTCTCTCAATTGTTTCCAGATCTACCACAATGTGAGGTACTTTAGTGGACTTGATTTTCTTCTTACTCCTTGAGCAAGTAATTATCACAGTTGGTTGTATAGGAGCAAGTTTTTCCTCCTTAGAGATCCTTGTTTTTGGTTCCAATTCACATGCATGAGACAAGTGTTCAATCACATCAGTACATGGGGATGGGGTATTGGCTCTTGAGGATATTGGATGATTTTGAGCTTGTGTTTAGCTCCTTTATATTTCTCCTTCATTTTGTCTTTCAACCACTATTCTCTTCTTCTTATAACATTATGAGTTCTGGCTCTAACTTCATCTTCATCCCATTTGATCCAATCAATTTCTAGGATGGGTGTGCATTCAACCATCTCTACATATTTGGGGTCCAGAATATCTTCATCTTCATCAGCTTTGCACCCTTTAACATCAATTGGTATCTTCATGGTAACAATTTGTTTTAGCATGAATCTAGACTAAAGTCTTTGCCTCGCCTCATACTCATATGTGTAGTCAACCCAATAATATTCTAACTCGGCTTGATGGAGGAACGTTGTGTCAACATGAAGAATGATTTACAATGAAGTTCTTGCTATCAAAGTAAAATATGTTTTGATGTGGCTTCATATTCATTTCTTTAAGTTCAGCCTCTAGACCTGATATGTCTTGCATGAGTTTACATTGGTAATGATCGAGTTTAATTGGAAAGAGGAAGCCAATTCCCCTTTTGGGCTTGTACTTCTTTTCAACCTAAACCAATTGCCTACATACCTCTATTAGGGTGTATTTATCTAGGCAATATCTAGGTAACTTTAAAGGTTCTCCACTAAAACCCCCAATTCTTAAATAGGAAAATCTTGGAAATTTAATGTAAAAACTTCCGTAGACCTTTATCAATTCAATGACCTCCTCAGACATTTTGTGATTTTCTTTGCCTCTTAAGTCAAAAACAAGCTTGGCTAAGAATACATCTTGAACTCTCCTGAAATTCTTAGGGTTTCTTTTCTTTTGCAACAAAGGGTATATTCAAATATCTTCATGTATTCTCTTCATGGCTCATGGGGTAGACCCTCTCAATCTTTGCAACAAGCCAATATATAGAAAAGATATGAAGACATGTAAAATCTAGTTGCTTTTGTTGCCTGAGGTAATTCTTCATGTAGCCAGCCAGCTATGACTTCGGCCCAATCAACATACCCTCCTTCGCCAAGAATAGCCTGAATAAAACTGTACATCTTATCCTCCTAGAATAAATCATGTGGGTTTCCCTTCACTCTTTTTAGTAGGATGACCATATCTTGCATGTCCTCAATCAGATGATCTTTCTTCATAGGCCTGGTATATATATGCTCCAAATGAGGGAAATAAGTAAACAAAGGGTATCCCTTAAAAACATTAGAGCTATAACAGTATCACCAGTCTTCCTACTGCCCCTCCTTCCAACTTATTGACTTCACATCTGCCCCTTTATTTGCAAGTATGTTTTCCCTCGAGTTGCCTTCCCTATATATGTAATTGAAAGTACATTTTTTAAAGAATTTGAATAAAGTTAAATCCCTTGAAAGTATTGCATTAAGTTTCCAATTAGGCATTGATCCCTTTTGGTGCCAAGCACCCTCGGCTTATTCTGTGATAGGATAGTTTTCTGTGCATTTTCAGTTCTAGGTTAAATTTTGTTGCAAGAATAAAGGATTTATTCCTTGGATCATCATATTGTAATATCTCGGTCTACTTTGTAAGGTTAAGGGTCTTAAGGTACTCTATAAACCTTAAGCTCTCCTTAAGCCATTAAAACTAGAGATCCTATCATTTTGATGTTTTTGAGCCTTAGTCCAAGGTTATGTCATGATTAGATTCCCCCCCCTAAGTATTTGGAGTTAGTTTTTTTTTCATCTTTTACAACATTTCGTAAAAAATGTCAAATTTGCATAGTTGTCGAGCAAAGTTGCATTGTTGCCAAGAAAAGTTGCTTATTGTCGAGCATCAGGTTGTCAACATATTGCTGAGTAACCTGACATAGTGTTGTTTGGTATTCCATCAGTTACAACTCGCAGAGGGGCAGTTGAATTGATGGTATGATGCTATAAAAATGTTCCCTTGGAGGGGAGAGAATATAGATATGTACGACTTGATAAGTTTTGAAGGAATATGAACAATTTTCTGAGCATTCTGAGTGTGTAAGACATTGTGTGGTTCCACTAAAAAAACCAGTAACATATTTATATGGTGTTGTGAGTTTACTTTTTGTTGCAATTTATTTCATTCAATTTAGTGTTGATTTGTAGAAGTTAGAAGTGTTTTTGTAAGTGTGGTCCATAAACCCTCTTATTTTGTGTATGTGCATAAGATAGAGCCCTAACTTAGGATTTGTCTAGTGGATCCTCATGGACACTTGTAAAATGCAAGTTAGGGACGTGTAATATAGGACTTCAGAAGCTCAGGAACTCAAAGTTAGGTATGTGGTTTTTAAGATCAAGCCCTAGGTCAAATATCCTCATGTATTTGACCAGTCAAGTAAGCAAATGTATGAACAAATGAATGGATTGTCTGATGGGACTTGGCAGGTTGGCATTTTGGGGTATTTTGGGTTATTTTAATACTCTTGGGTGATTATATCAACTTTGTCTACCCATCTCTGGATATGTTCTTTGAAAACCAAGCCTAATTTGGCCAATTAGGTCTGTGTGTCGAATTAGGTATGTGTGTCTTGCAGGTGTTTAGAGGTGCTGGAGTAGAGTTGGTCTCTATGACTTTTGGGTTTGTTGTAACTTCCTAAAGGGTACATAATTCTATAATTTATTTTCCAAGTCCCTTTGCAAAAGTAAAAGTTGTCTTAGGAAAACCACCTAGAAAAGGCTACAAGGATTTCTAGGACAATATTGGTTTTAACTTGTTGCCTCAGTTTGAGCACTTGGGTTCACTTTGTGGCTTCTTGAAGTGTTTCTTTGCATCACCTTTCCTAGTGCATTTATAACTATTGCAGAGTCTGAACTTGTATCTCTAGCATGTTTACCTTCATTTCCTTGCATATAAAAAATCCTTCTACCAATGTCATAAGCTTAATAGTGTTGTTGGTTTATATGCCTATTTGTTTTTCCATAATTGAAAATTCTACTCCCTTTTAATTATGGATACACCATTCATATCCTAATTGTCCTAGATTACCATGAGATGCATCATCAAAATTAAGCTTTAACCATCCATTTTTAGGAGGATTCCATCTTACTGCATTTCTCTTTTGCTTTCTATCTTCCCCACCTTGCCCAACATAGGGTGGTATCTTTAAGCCAGTCCACCTACATCTCATTTTTTCATCCTAGTAGGTCATCTTGGATTCCTTCTTGGGATGATGCATATTCTTGTTATTTTTAGTTTCGACAATAGTTGATTCTATTTTGTTTGTTAGCTATTCCTAGTTCATCCTTTTTTCCTTGAACAAGTGCCTATTATGTTCTTTCCATAGTTTCCATAAGATAATTAAAGGTCCTATTAGCCATAGGTTACTATACAAACATTTTTTTAATTCCATGTCATGATTGGAACAAACTTAAAATAGGGTTAGGGAGGGATGAGATCCATCCTAACATGCTACATAACCACTGCTAGCATTGATTAGAGAAATTGCATGTCAATAATATGTGATTTGCAGTCTCTTCCTCTTGCTCACATAAAGGGCACCTGTTGGGACCCTCATAGCCCATTCTTTTAAATTTGTCTATTGTCAAAACCCTTTTCAGTAGAACAATCCAAGAGAACAATCTTTCCTTTGGTAGACAACTCTTATCCCAACACGATTTGAGAGGGATATCAATTTTTGGTCTTAGCTTCTTTTTGATGAGAAACTCATACTCATCCATACTGTTCTATTGTCCTAATTTTGATTCATCCCAAGACAACATGTCGTCACTTGACTGAAAGGTTATGTTCCTATCATTTAATATTCTTATAAGCTATTCCATTTCCTTTTCTAGGTTATTAGTGCTATCAAAGGATTTCAACCTCCATCCATGAGCTCTACCCCCATTTGATATTTCTATATAATCTTTAATATATTTACCCCTTTATGTTTCCAAGATGCCTCTGTAATTTTCAAATTTAGATAAAATTTCTATTGCTACATAACCTCCCCAAGAATCTTTCCAAAATAGAGCTTGCTCCCCATTACCTAGGTTCCATGTTAATATTTCGATAATACTTTTTCTGCAATCCAGCATAAAGTTCCATAGGCGTGATCCTTTATTAGGGGAAATAGTCCTAAATATACTAGTTGGTCCATTGTTAGTTAGATATATATGACATAATATTTTTACCCATTTTATATGGGGGTTCTTGTAGATTCTCTATAACAATTTAGCCCCTAGAGATTTGCTTTGTTCCTTAATGCTCTTTATCCCAACACCCCCTTATTCCTTAGGAATACATACCTTATCCCATGCTACTAATGAGATCTTTTTCTTCTCCCCCGTGCCTTTCCAAAAGAAGTTTCTCATGTTCTTATTCAATTATTCCCTTTTTATTGTGGGTAAGCTTATGCATAACAATTCATAGATTGGTATAGTTGATAGCACTGAATTTAACATAGTTGCTCTTCCAACATAAGAGAACCATTTTCCTTTCCACGATTCCATTTTTTTCTTAATTTTTGAAACAATCTGGTCCCATAATATTTTGTTTCTACAACCTTTGTTTAAGAGTAGTCCTATGTATTTGCATGGTAATTCCCCTCTTTTTAAGTTAAGAACATTATAGATTGCATTTTCCACATTCAGATTAGTGTTAAAGAAAAACATTTCTGGTTTTTCCTTGCTAATTTCCCGACCCAAGGCTTTTGTATAGGAGTATAATATCTTTTTAATTTCTATCGCTTCATGTTTATCCTCTGATCCATAAAGCATGGTATCATAAAAAAATGATTGATGTGTGATAGGATCAAGATCATTAGTTATTTTAACACCTTTAATGAGATTCATTTCCCTAGCTTTGGTTATTGCTCTCCCTAGAGATTCTGCCATAATAATAAATAGGAAGGGGGATATTGGATCACCCTGTCTCAATCATTTGGAAATGCTGAAAAATCCTTTTGGGGTGTCACTCACCTAGATTGGCATTCTAAGACTAGAAATACACTCAAAGATTAGGTTATTCCATTGTTTAGCAAATCCAAAGGCTTCTAGACACTTGAAAAGGGAGCACCATTCTACCTTATCATAGGCCTTCTTTATATCAAGCTTAATCATCATACTTGGATTATGGTTTTGTTGAATTGAATGAATTGCTTATTGAGCAATAATAACTCCATCATAAATGGATCTACCAGGGACAAAACTTGTTTGTTCTTCACTAATTAATGTTGGAAGAAGTTTATGTATTCTATTAGCCATGGTTTTGGTAAGTATTTTATACACAATGTTGCACAACGCTATAGGTATGAAATCACCAAAACTTTCTATTTTTTCATTCTTAGGGATAAAGGCAAGAAAAGTGTTAATAATTTCTTTGAGCAGGTTCCCTGAGTTCCTAACCCCTTCTAGTGCATCTACCACCTCATCACCTATAAAATGCCAGCACTTTTGAAAAAATAAGACAAGGAACGCATCTAAACCCAGGGCTTTGTCTAGATGTATTTGCATTACTTTCATTTCAATTTTTCCTTTAGAAAGTTTTGTTGTTAGGCTACTATTTTGTTCTTCTATAATAATCCTATGAATATTTTCTAGAATGTTTCTTTTCTCTTCCAAATTAGAACCATTCCAATTATTCAAAATATCCTCATAATACTTAATTGCTTCAGTTGCAATCTTATTAAGATCTTCAATAATTTAGAGTTGAATTTCTGGCTTTGATTGTGTATGCTTTTTAGCATCAACATTTCGGATCATACTCCGTGATCCATCATCAGGATATAAGAGCAGAGAGAAATAAGGAAATGTGATCACGGAGTGTGATCCAAAATGTTGATGCTAAAAAACATACACAATCAAAGCCAGAAATTCAACTCTAAATTCAATGGATTGTGGAAATCTGATCGATTTAATCTTCAATAATGGTTTCATTTCTTCCTTTAATCTTATTTATTCTATTGATGTTCCTCCTTTGTTTAGTGTTTCTATGGAACAATTTTGTATTCTTATCTCCCACATTCAGCCATGTTTCCCTACATTGTTTACACCGAAAAATCTCTTCCTTAGCAAGGATATCCTCATAATCTACTAGTAGTTTCTTCTCTCTAATATAGATTTTGATGCAAGATCATCTTTTGGTCGTTGGAAATCTTGCATCGTCCACAAATATTTCCCTTTCAATTTGTTCTTAGTTTAGTTTATGTTAGTAGTTCTGTGTTTTTGGTAGTGTTCCTTGTTTTTAGATTGTTAGTTGTTGCGAACTTAAGGGTTTTTTTTTTACATCATTTTGTATCTTCTCTCTAAGATAGAGTTTGATGAAGGAGCATCCTTGGGTCATTGGAAATCTTGCATCACCCAAAAATATTTCCCTTTCAATTTTTTCTTAGTTTAGTTTATGTTAGTAGTTATGTGTTTTTTATAGTGTTCCTTGGTTTTGGATTGTTAGATGTTGCAAACTTAAGGTTTTTTTTTAACATCATTTTGTATCTATGTCTGGTTTCACACGTAATTTGGATACTTCGTGGTGGAATTATTAAAGATTCATGGTTAGTTTAGACTGTTCTTCATGTTCTAATGGTCAGTTGGGTTTTCCGATCTCTTGAAGCATTATCCCGATCGATGAAACTTGGTGACTTATATCTCAATATTCTTGGAACTTTGGCCGACGTCTCTCTTAGATCGTGCATCATCTCTAAATCTTGGCATCAAGATTTTTATTATTTGGGTCATGGCCTATATTATTGTATTATGTTTTCTTTTCTCTTGGAAAATATAATTGATCTGGCCGACTTATGAGTTGTGAAGGCTCTATATATTGAGGCTCTCGATCTTTGTTTAGAGAGGGGTGCTAAGAGTGCTGGTAGATAGTAGTTCACATGAGATAACCTTGGAAGGTTAGGGTTAGGTTTAGATATGTATTGTAATTAGGCATGTATGCTGAAATTCAGTAAGTTTCATGTTGTAGGCATGTATGATGCAAATAATTGATTCTATTATAATGCGAAGATCATTTATGGCATATTGATTGTCTATTCTTGTTGCTAATTTTTTTATTTCCACTGTGTTGAATCTTTCTGCATGGTTAGACCATCTCCATTGGGGAAACTCTGACCATGACTACATCAAGTGGTGTCAAAGCAAGTTTGATGTTCCTATGGCATAAGATCGAGTTCTTGAGCTTGTGAAGTCCTATTTTTATTTGTTTTGAGGTGGAAGAGTGTTGATCTAACTCACAATTGCAAAGGACTTGCACAAGGGGATCTATAAGGAGATTGGTGTTGGTTGAGAACTTTTTTTGAACTGTTGAAAGTACAACAAGGGTGAATAGATCACTAAGTTGGAGGTAGTTGCATGTGTGACTGATAGATTTCTGAGTGAGAGGCCATTAGCACCTTGTAATCAGATCGTCGATGCTGAGGCAGTTGCACTTGAGGATTGAAAAGATGATACCTAGAAGGATGAACCCTAGAGGGCTAGAACAAATGATCGAAGACTTCAGAATTGAGATGAGGAATGAGATCAGAAATGTAGTGATTGGATTGTGAAGGAATCTTGAAATGAGGAGGAATATGAAGAAGCAGTTGAATATCTCGAGAGTGTAGATGTTGAGATCCCTACAAATGAATAAATATTGTTGAGGGCTATGACACAAGTAAGTAAAATCCATATGATGGATATTTATACTTTCACTGGTTCATTGCATCCTGAGGATTTGATAGATTGGATTGGAGAGCTTGAAGATCACTTTGAGCTTGAAGATATCAGAGATCCATAAAGGGTTAGGTTAGCACAAACTGAGTTGAAGGGCCATGCTTCCTTATGGTGGAAAGAATTAGAGAAAGATAGAGAAGAACATGGTGAGACAAAAATTAATAGATGAAAGGTAATAATTGCTAGATTAAAGGCTAAATTCATCCCCAAGGATTATGAATTAGAATTGTTTAAGAGATTACAAAACTTGAAGCAGAAGGACATGAGTGTGAAGGTATACACGAGAGAGTTATATAAGATGACCATCAGATCTGGACACTGAGAGGTATCTAAGGAGAAGGTGGCTAGATATGTCAATGGTCTAGGATGTAATATTTGGGACGAGTTGATTATGTTGAGGATTTATTGTTGATTAACTGATGAATATCTGATGGAAATGATGAAGACTGAGTGATACCAAGTATCATGATTGTAGAAATGGTTAGAATAGTTGTTGTTTGGTCATTGATGTCAAGCAATTGATTAATTGATTTTAATTATGTTACCATATCTTAAGAGGAGAAGTTAAATGGGTAACAAATATAGATCATACAATGATGAAGTAATGATGATATAGTTTTTTTCTACTATATATTTGATGTTATCGAATCGGTACAATTAATTGATCAAGTCAGAAACAGCAAAGAATTAAAGTTATGATTGAAATAGTTACTTTACTGAGCTAGCCAGAGTCACTCGGTAGAATGTTATGTGAGTCAGTCACAAGTAATCGAGCACCGAGTGAAAGTCAAGCACTGAGCACTAAAGTTGAGCTAGACACTGAACATTGAATGAAGTTGGTTATCAAGTTGCAAAGCAAGTTTTACCGAGTACAGGATATTGATAATAAATGATGATAATATCAAATTTAATGTGAAGTGATGATGAGCTAGATGAGGAAATGAATTAAATGATGTTTTTCACAAGATCTACAAATGGGAAAATTCAATAAGATCTAAGGCAAAGATCAAGTGGTTAAACTGAATTATGAAGAGTTCCAAGAAAAGTTCAAGTTCTGAGGTAAAAGTGAGATGGTTTACCGAGTTGTGAAATATGAAGAAGATGATCGAACGACTGAGCACAAATGAAGGAAAATCAAATTAAGGAGATTAAGAGGCAAAAGTATGTCGATATAAAAATTAATAAATACACAAAGAGTATGCTACTGGCGAATTGAACAGAGAAGAAGAAGAAGTTGAAGAATAACATTTACCAAGCAGAATAGAGAAACAGAGATTAAAGAATCTACAGTCCGAGAAAGAGATCAATGGAGTATGTGATGTCGGTATTCAATTGAGCATAAATGATCTGACACAAGCAAAGGTAGTTTCTATACTTACAGATCAAACTTTACTATTGCTTATTAATATTTGTAACAAAGAAATATCTTAACCGAGTGGATTTAACAGTCCTATTTATAAAACCTAGACTTAGGTGACATTCCAAAAGAGTATTTAAAGACCTCTAACAAGGCCACTCCTAATAGGGTGAAGATATTAACAGATCTAAGGTAAATCCCCTAACAGGGTCACATTTAGCAAATATGTTTGTAATCTTTAACAGCATAAGTTCTTAACCGAGCGTACTTCAAAAGGGTACATTTTTATTGTGGGTTGCAATTCCCACAGAGGTTTTTCCCAAATTGGGTTTCCTCGTTAAATATGGTGTTAACTGAATTACATCTAGTGTCAAAATAGTTAAATATGGAGTTATATGAGTTAATCTGATGTTGCTACGTTTGAATGATTGATTTACATATATGAGATGTATTGTTGCTTATGTTATTGAGTTATTTGGTGAATTGGTTATTTACTGTATTCAATATTACCAAGTGAATCAATGAGTTCAGTTTTAAGTGTTGAAGTTTTGATTTTTCTAATTCACCCCCCTTAGTGGGACCAACAATTGGTATTAGAGCTAAGTTACTCTGAAGTGATAAGTTTAAAAGGACTTAAGTCAATATCTAAAGATGTATAAGAGGGAAGCACCAAAGCTGAATATGGATCATTTCTCTACATGGAAAAGTAGAATGAGGTTGCATGTGTCTGGAGTAGGAGAGTATGCACTTCACTTTCTTGATAATGAACATGTAGCACCAACTACTGCACCTCTGAGTATCAGTGAGCAAAGACATAAACATGAATACACACAAGCTATGATTGAGATAGCTTCTACAATTACGGACCAGGAATATGATGAGCTTGATGGTTGCACTACTTTGAAACATGTGGGATAAGATTATTTTGACCTATGGTGGAGATCAGCATGCTTAGAAGGCTAAAGCAAAAAATTTAAGAGGAAAAATTGACTCTATGAGGATGAAGGAAGGAGAGAACATAATACAATATAGTACAAGACTTAAGGATACTGTTAATTCTATCAGAGGAGTTGGTGGGATCATAACAAAGGATGATGTTACAAGAAAAATGTTGAGAACCCTACTACCGAGTTATGTTATTCATGTATCTTTTATACAAGAGATAATATCTATACCCCAGATCAACATTTCACTGGATGCTACTGTTCGTAAGTTAACTGCATTTGAGTTAAATAAATCTGACAATAGTTTGCCTGCTACTTGTAAGATTCAATATGCATTTAATTCTACTTTAAAGATTGGAAAAGCAAGGGAAGTTGTTGCGAGAGATAGATATTTGAGCAGTGCTAGTGAGAAATTTTATAGTTGCACTGAAGGTCTTGAAGAGTTATTTACTAGATGTGATGAGAATGAAAGAGAATTTGAAGCTTTGTTGGCTAGAAGGCTACAAAGAGGCAAAGGAAAATACCAAGGTAAGTTACCCTTGAAATGTTTTAATTGTGATAAAATTGGTCACTTTGCATATAACTGTCCAAAGAAAGATAAGGAGGAAAAGAAAGATAACAAAGATAAGGACAAAAGAGAAAACAAATTCAAGACATACAGAGACTACAAAAACAAAGGTAAGAAATATTTTCATATTGCTAATGAAGGACTAAGTGATGATGGAAAAGAAGTTGTTTATGTTGCTTTAAAATATGATTCTGATGAAGAAGAACCTAGAGCCCTAATATCACAAGTAAGTAAGAATGAAACTTGGATTATAGATAGTGTTTGTTCACATCGCATGACCGGTGACACACTTAATTTTATTTCCTTGGAAAAGCATGATGGAGGTTATGTTAGATTTGGCAATGATGCTCCATATCCTATGAAAGGAAAAGGATCTATAATTCTACTGAATAACACAAGATCTGATGATGTTTATTGGGTTGAATGATTAAAGTATAATTTGTTGAGTGTTGCACAACTAAACAATACAGGTCACCGACTAGAATTTCAATATGGAAGGGTGAAAGCATTTGATGAGAAGGATAGTCTGATTGCTACTGGAGAACAATCTAAAGGTAATTTATTTTATCTTGATACTTCTATGAAGAGTTGCATGTTTGCTAAAGTTGAAGATGTTTGGTTATGACACAAAAGACTTTGTCATGTTAATTTTGACAACTTAATTAAAATGAGAAAGAAGAATAGAGTAAGAGGACTACCAAGACTAGAAAAACCAGAGAATGCAATGTCCAGAGAATCTCAGATGGGTAAGATGAATAAATCTAGTTTTGCAAGCAAGACTTATGTTACACAAGGAATTTTGGATTTAGTACACACCGATTTATGTGGACCCATGAGGACTCAAATCTGTTATGGCGATAGATATTTTATTTTATTTGTGGATGACTATTCTAGAATGATGTCAGTAATGTTTTTACAAGAAAAATTTGATGCATTTAAAATGTTTAAGTGGTATAAGGCCCGAGTTGAAAAATAAACCGAAAGACAATTGAAATGTTTGAGATCCGATATAGGAGGTGAGTTTACATTGTTTTGTAATGAGAATGGAATTAAGAGACAATTGTTAGCACTGAGGAAACCACAGTAGAATGGAATTGCTGAGAGAAGAAACAGATCTATTGTTGATTGTGCTAGGACACTGATGATTGAAAAAGGAGTTTCATAGAACTTTTGGAGAGAAGTTGTGAGTACTGTTGTTTATACATTGAACCGAGTACAAATGAAGAAAGGTACCAACAAGACACCTTATGAAATCTGGTATGAACATAAACCTAATGTTAGTTACTTTAAAAATTTTGGGAGCAAATCTTGTATTCTGAAAGATTCTAGAGAAGGAAATTTTGATTCAAAAGGAGAAGAGGGATATTCTTAGGATATTCTACAAGGAGTAAAGCTTACAAATGTTTGAACAAGGTTACTAACAAAATGGTGGAAAGTACAAATGTAAGAATTGATGAATTTGCAGAAAGGAATGATGAAGATAGTAAGAATGAACCTGAAGATGATGAGAAGTTTTTATATGTACAACCTGATGCCCCTGATACCTTACCAAGAGCACCTACCAAGGAGGAAGATGAACAAGGAATTCCACAACCGAATGTTGATATTAAAGAACTGAGAGCTACCGAGCCTATTTTGGCAAAATATGCGAGAAGGCACCATTCCCCGAGAAATATTATTGGAAAGAAAGATGTTGGAGTGATGATCAGAATCAAGGTAAGAGACAATGCATGTTTGATATCTTAATTTGACCCAAAGAAAGTTAAGGAACCACTAGATAATGAAGATTGGATAAAAGAAATGAAAGAAGAGTATGATCAAATTGAGAAGAACAAGACATGAACATTAGTACTCAGGCTTAAAGAGAAAAATGTTATTGGTACTAAATGGATTTTCATAAACAAACTGAATGAGCATGGAGAAGTTATCAGAAATAAAGCTAGATTGGTTTGTAAAGGTTATGCACAAGAAGAAGGAATTGACTATGGAGAGACTTTTGCACATGTTTCTAGATTAGAAGGAGTTAGAATACTTCTAGCATATGCTTCTTAAAAAGGATTCAAGGTATATCACATGGATGTTAAGTCTGCATTTCTTAAAGGGATACTTGAAGAAGAAGTATACATTGAGCAACCTAAAGGATTTATTGCTTGAACACAAACAGGAACAAGGTATGTAAGTTACATAAAGCTTTATATGGTTTGTGTTAATGTTTGTAGCTTCAGTCATATGATCATTTAGAATACATATAATACTTTAATATTGATTAATAATAATATATTGCATTTGTGTGTGTGTATATATATATATATATATATATATATATATATATAATATTATTAAATATATATTATGCAAACTTATATTATTCTAATATAAAATTGATTAATGAAACATTAACAATTATAATGAATAGACATGTCCCGTTAAGGGACATGTCTCTCCTACTGTCTCTCTCAATATAAATACAAGAAAGATTGTTGCATTTGAAACACACAGAAAATATATAGAGTGCTATTACATTTGCATCTATCCTAAAACTTAACATGGTATCAGAGCCAAACTGCAAATGTAAGAGAGTAGTTTGTTAACGGTGAATGTGTGACTGTCTCAGAAAATATAGTCTCGGTAAAAGGACCATATCTCACAAATGCACTGTTGGATTTTGCTAAATTTCGGATATGTTGGTGAAAAACTAATTTCAAAGAATCTCACTGAAGCGATTAGAGAGAAAGTCTTGGATGCAAAAGTTATGACAGACTATGTACGGGTCTATGTGAAATTTCTGAAAATGACTTTCATTAAAAAGATATGTTAATTTGTTATGATCGTGATCAAGAAATAAAAAAGAAGCATGAATTCAAGGAAGGGTTTCTATTTATATAAAGAAATCATCAATTATATAGTCTCACCTCTCTTGGAGCATTCAAGTCATTTAGCAAGAAGACATGAGTATTGTTCAACAATATAAGAGTGAGAATTGTACATTGTGGGGGGAATAATAACCAATGTTACATTTCCATTTGAACCATCCT
>MU223725.1:115470-143453 GCA_018584345.1 Thuja plicata | reverse complement strand
GTCATATGATCATTTAGAATACATATAATACTTTAATATTGATTAATAATAATATATTGCATTTGTGTGTGTGTGTGTGTGTGTGTGTGTGTGTGTGTGTGTGTGTATCACACACACACACACACACACATATTATATTATTAAATATATATTATGCAAACTTATATTATTCTAATATAAAATTGATTAATGAAACATTAACAATTATAATGAATAGACATGTCTCGTTAAGGGACATGTCTCTCCTAGTGTCTCTCTCAATATAAATACAAGAAAGATTGTTGCATTTGAAACACACATAAAATATATAGAGTGCTATTACATTTGCAGCTATCCTAAAACTTAACAGTTTGAAACAAGAACCCCGAGCATGGTATGAGAGATTGCACTCTTATGTAATAAAAATAGGATTTCAAAGAACAAGTGATAATAGTAATGTTTACTTGAAATGTGACAGTGATGATAAAGTTTTGATTACTGAAATTTTTGTTGATGATATTATTTTTGGAGGCAATGACACTTTATGTAAAGGATTTTCTGTTGAAATGAGAAAAGAGTTTGAGATTTCAATGATTGGAGAGATTAAGTTCTTTCTAGGTCTACAAATACAACAAGTTACTGGAGGGATCTATATTACATAAGCCAAGTACATCAAAGAGATTCTTAAAACTTTTGGTATAGAAGATTCCAAACCTGTTGGAACACCTATGGTTACTGGATGTAAATTATCTAAAGAAGATGAAACACAAGAGGTGGATAATACTCTTTACCTATCCATGATTGGTAAATTGCAGTATGTTGTTCATAGCAAACCTGATATAGCATACACTGTTGGAATTGCTGCAGGATTCTCTTCTAATCTGAAGGAAACACATATGTCTGCAGTAAAGAGAATTTTGAGATATCGGAAAGGCACAGAGGAGTTTGGTTTACTGTACAAAAAGGGAGGTGCTTTTGATCTACAAGTCTACATTGATGCAGATTGGGCTAGAAATGTTGATGAAAGAAAAAGTACTAGTGGAGGTGCATTCTTTCTAGGTGAAAGATTGGTTACATGGCTGAGCAATAAACAAAGTTGTATTTCATAGTCTACTGCCGAGGCTGAATATGTTGCTACTACTATGAATTGTGAAAAGATAGTATGGATTAAAAAATTACTTGAAGGTATGCAAGAAGAGATCATAGATCTAGTTACTATTTTTTGTGATAATACAAGTGCTTTTAATATATCAAAGAGCTCAGTTGTGCATTCAGAGACCAAGCACATTTCTATCAAGTATCACTACTTGAGAGAACAAGTTCAAGAGAAGAATGTGAGATTGGAATATGTGAATTCAAAGGAACAATTGGCTGATATCTTTACAAAGCCACTACCTAAAGATGCTTTTGATTATCTCATAGGTAAATTAGGGGTTCTTCCCCTATCTAATGTTCACTAAAGAGCATGAGGAATGCTGCATCAATTCCATATTTCGTTAGAATATATATTTCTAAATTAATGTTATTATATGACACATTTTAGGTGATTCCTGAAGTTGTGAAAAGATTTTTTATGTAATGATTTATGAGTACATGTCAGGTATAATACACTACTGGAACAAGTTTTTAGGAGTATGACTTTTTGGCATTATTGTCAAAGAGGGAGAGAATGAATTGATGACATTTATCCTTAAGGGAGATATTGATATTGAGAGAGAATGAATTGTTAATATTTACTCATGAAGGAGATTCAGAATGTATGTTATAGAAATAAAGTATTTATACAAGAGGGAGATTTAGATCAGAGATCAAAGTGGAAACAAAATATCAACTCAGAGGGAGTACAATTGTGTATTTGAGAGCTGTCATCATCAATTGCTATACCATTGTTATAGTGGTTGTCATCAATGCCAAAGAGAGAGATTATTGATCAATTGATGAATATCTGATGGATATGATGAAGACCAAGTGATACCGAGTATCGTGATTGTAGAAATGGTTATATCAGTTGTTGTTTTGTCATTGATGTTAAGCAATTGATTAATTATGAATGATTATTTCAAGAAGTTCAAAGAGAGAATGGAGAAAAGAACAAGGATACCAACCTAGTTGGTAGAGAAATATAAAGAAGATATATGTTTTATGGTAGACACCGACACCACACTTATCAAATAAGTAGAGCCAAGAACAACATGGCTACCCCCAATGGACTATGAAATTAACATAGATTTAGCTTCAAAAGAAATAGAGGCACTACTCAATGAGCCTATAGACAAATCTGCTATGAGATTTGGTACTTATGAGGAAGCTAAAACAAGGATAAAGATTAGACTTCAAGTATAGAAGATGGGAAGGAAGAAGACCAAAATAGTAAAGACTTTGAAAAGAAAATTTGCTAAAACTAATGAGGAAATTGGCAAATCAGGAGATGATATTGGGGAGAAGATTCCAGACGGTGAAGGAGAAGATCAAGATGCCGAGACCACAAAATTTGATGAAATACAAGAAGATCCACCTAAGGATTAAAAAGGTAAAGGTATAAAGGAAGAGACTCCACCTAGACTAAGAACAAGATTGGTGATAGCAAATTTGCCACCTTTGAAGAAAGGAGTTTCTAAAATCACTAGACCCTCACCGAAATATAATTATTAGATGAGGAAGTCTAAGGCTACCACCGAGACCCCAACACCGAGACAAAGGAAAAGGTATGTGAGAGGAAAAGATGACATTGATGAATCTGATGAAGAAAATACTGACCAATTTTATGTTGTTAAGAATAAGATCCCACAAACTGTTTGTTAGTTCCTTTTATTTCTCACACATAAAATACTTGTAATAAGCTCTCTCTATTTTCACATACACTTATCAAGCAAGAAATAGAAGAACAGAAACAAGATTTTTATACCCTCTACACTTTGATTTCCACAGGTGGGTTTACCATTTCTTACTTGGAATAATCAAATCACAACATCATTCCAGCAAGTGCATAGTGGAATTATAGATCCTAACTTCTGTAACATTTATTTGACAAACTAGAACAGAATAACAAAGATCAATTCAGTGATGATAGTCATCCAATCCGAATGAATAAAAGACCAGTGTTTTATCCTAGGGCATGGAGTCACTCTAAATATTCATAACCATTTTCCATAAACATAAACTCATAAACACCTATAGATCTGAAAAAGAAGACAAATATACCTTATATATCAAGCCTCACATATATGCTGAGATAATCATCAAATTCATTACACACTCCAAGTTTTACTGAAATAATCATAGGGTAATTTATTCTCTCCTTGAAATAAATCCTAAGATGACTTCATAATATGCTTGAAAAACATATAAATTGAATAATCCTTAATTAATCAATTTAAACAAAACTCAGAATACAACAATAAAGACAACTACTCATCATAAGTTCAGAAACTGTTGATGGATTTGTATTTGTATTCATATCAAAATAAAGTCATTAAATCCAATAATATACTTCAAAACCCTTCTCAAATTATTGGTCCCAAACCAAAGTTTATACAATACTATTGTACTTCAAAAGAAAAATGGCTATCAATTTCCCAGTAGTCTTGGAATCCTTTTATAGCTAAGGATGCAACACGCTTCAAACTACATGAGAATATTACAAAATATTGCAACAACTTAATTACAACAAAATAATCACTTTACAAAAAAAACATGGGTGACAAAAGGAACTACAAAGCCAAACAGAAGTTGTTGCTGATCTGAAGATATCTACTCATCCTTTCAGCTTAGCTTCCCACTTGTTCACCTCCTTGTCGGTGGGCCAATCAAAAGATTTATCTTGTTCTAACTTAGCTAAGGCTTCTGTCCACCTGACATCTAAGATCATCTTCACCTTAGCAACAAACTTAGTCATGTTCACCTCGACCTTAAACAGATTGTCAATCAAATCATTGCAGTAACCCACATCTATATCTTTTTCCAAGTATTTATTCACATCATCATCCTTCCCAATTTCATCAAATTCTTTTTCCCATTCTGGCTATGGCTTTAAAGCATTAGCATCATCATAAATTTTAGGGATAAGTGAAGGGTATTGGTTACCAAACAACTGCAATTTATTACTGATCAACTCACCCTTCCCATTGAAGAAAGCATATGAAGTATTCATCTCCTTTATCATTTCAATGGTCTCTGAGATCTTAGCAGGGAAGTCATCACTATATAGCATTGTAGTATTCAATTTTTCCATCACTCTAGTCCTTCCTGACCAGGTTCTGAAAGCAGGCTCAAGAAATACCATGGCCTTAAGAGCAGTCTTGCATGCATCCTATAGTGACTCATGCATTGCATGCACTATTGAAGTATTTTGTTTTAAAACACCCACCCTGTGTTGTAGTATGACAAGAACTATAGAAATAACACTGTCATTTTGTTCTTTCAAGGGCTCTTTTGTATATAATAAATGCATTGGCCTTCATCTTATGCTAGATCACCCTGTGTTTCTGTAGATGCATCTACCCTATCTTTCATAGCCACCTGGGGGATTTCACTTATATGTTTTTCCTCTAATACTTTCTTCAGTTCCTCTACTTGCTCTTCCAAGGCATTTTTATGTATCATAACTTCCTCATGTTTTTTGGCCAATGCAATCATGTGATTGAAAGTTTTCTCATATCTCTTGGACAAATCCTCTGTTTTAGCCAAGTTCATAAATGAAACTTGGGTTGTTAAATGAGCAATTTTTGTGTCACTGGTATTTTGTAGATTCCATATCATCCTATCTACCTTCTTTTCTTCTATTATGTTAAAAAATAGAGGTTTTTGTGTGGCAGGGGCAAGGGAACAAATGGCCAAAGTCTTAGACTTGGGATCAAAACCTTATCCTCTCAGCACATCATTTATTTCAAATTCAGACTTAAACATGGTGTTCTCCTTCCTTACGATCTAGTCAATAATGAAAGTAGACTGCAATTCCCAATCATGCATCAATAATATCCCACTATTCTGCACCAAGGACCTAGCTTGTTCAACATTGATCAATTCACTCTCAGGGTCATACTCTTGGAGTGCCTTCACAATCTCCTCATTTTTCTCTTCTCCTCCTTCCCCTGTTATCAAATTTTGCCTCAACTCTCTCCATTTCATCTTTATTAGAAAAATTTTGAACTCATCTGATTTGAAAAATTCATCATCCTTCATGAATTTGTTTGCCATCATCATTATTTCATCCATCTTTGTACTCAGAATCATTTCATTTTCTCCTTGCCCTTCACCTTGTGGCACAACCTACAATTGGGTTATGATTTTCTTGAAATATTTTCCATGCTCTGTTACCAGAGCTTTAGCCATGCTTTTCCTTACTTCAACAACCTTGTCCTCTATTTTATGCTTTTTACCAAGTGGTTCTCTAGCAGAAGTGACCTCTTCCCCAACCTCTTCATCTTCTTCCCACTGTTTTGACTACTCTTTGATATGCAAGGCCAATGTGCCTGGGGATCCTTGAGGTTGTACATCTTCTTCACAAAAATTTTGCACTTGTGCCATCAGATTCCATAATTTTTTCAATTCTTTGGAGATATGGAGTATCAGGAAAGAATCCAGAAAATGTATTGTTTGATTCTTTCCACTATGCTTCTACTCTCATAAGATCTTTCCATTTTCTTCTCCTCTTCTGAACCTCAATTCTTTCCATCTTATTCCTCACAATGTCTTCATCATCTAGGCCCTCATGATCCCTCACATTTTCCCAAGGAGTCATATCTTTCAAAGCTATCTTAATGAACCTCTTTGGGTCACAAAACCGTGATACTATAGTTGACATTGTATATTGCTTCAAAAAACCATTAATTTTCTCTAAAGCCTTTTTGCCTATAGAAAAATAAAATGCCACCCATAACCTAGGGATTAAAGTACCCTTCTTATGCCCTTCAAAAAACTCTTTATCTACCCAAGTGATTTTCCAAATGAATTCTAGGAAAGCAATTCTGAGTGGGACAATTTTGGGGAGAATATGTGGTGGCTGTGAGCATCCTTAAACCCTAATAATAATGAACTGATCAAAATAGAAAAAATAACCCCAATTGTGGCTGACTGGCCAATCTTGAATAAAATTCCAAGGTCTCAATAACCTTCTAACATTTAAAGACAATCTTTCCCTTTTAACTCCCAACATGTCTAAAATTGGAGCAACAATCCAATTTTGAAAATAGGAAAAAGAAGAATGTGATGAAGAACTATCCCATACCTGAGTCCATCTTTGAATTGGCATCTCAGTCCCATACTTTGCGTCATAAAATTCTAATTCTTTGTCCATGTATGCCTTGTTGTAGTATAGAATCATAAACATCAAGTGTGAGTAGTGTTTGAAAGTAGGCACATGAACACCTTGTTGTATCTCCACCAATGCAGTATGTATGGCTTCAACTACATAACCCACATAATCATAATCAGTATTAACCTTTGGATGTTAAATGTCCATGGCCATCATTAATAGGTCAGCATGAGCAGTTGAATCTCCATCAAAGCCCAAAACTTTACTCAATCCATACACCGTGCATTTTATGTAATTGAGGAAAAATGACAAGTCAAATGGTGGCTTTATGTTATCTAGAACTACAACCAAATTTTGGTCCACCCTAGGCATATATCTTGGCATTTCATGCCTCTTTATCAATTTCTCTCGCGTCTCATAATCAACGATTATTTTGTCTAGATCAATCTCAGTACATATTGCACCGAAAATTTTGAAAAATTCTACAATAATTCTTCTATCTATGGCTACTAGGGCTTCCTTGTTCTCTTCCTAATTATTCTAGCCACATGACAGTAGCTTTTAGCTAATTCTTTAATCAAGTCCACATCAACAAACACATCATGCACAATCAATATGGCCATGTTCATGTTCCAGGGATTGCATATAGGGACTGACTTAACCCTATTATTCCACAAATAATGAAACAAAGTGTTACCAGAGTAGTTCAGAGTGACTGGATTTATGCATTGACACCATCTGTCTTTCCATTCCACCAAATTTGCACTGTTTGCATTGGAAGTTCCGGGTAATAGTTCTGCAAATTCATCAGTATATTTCTTCCTTGCAACTACTTTCTTTCTAGACCCCTTTTAAGCTACGCTTGAAGTGGCTTGACTCATCTTTCCTTCTCAAAAATTATCTCAGAAACAAGGATTTGCTATTTTCTCAGAATTTCACGAAAGCAGAAAGAGAAAACTTTACACAATCCAGGCACAATCAACTATATTTATAGCATATCACATCCATCTGTTGTCCAATTCACTACAAATTTTCTCACACTTGCAGAATCATACCATTGGCTTCTGAAACTAATGCTGCCATTAATTTGAACTTGAGTATCCTTGCTGGAACAAAGTATACATTTTCTATCTTTTTGGTGTTCAAAACCTAGGAATGAGACACATGGCACCTTGTCGCACACTCACAGCATAAACCATAAATTCAAAACCGTCTTCGCGAGTGAGCAATAAAGCCTCTTTCTTTATTTAATCGCGTACTCACAACATCTTCCTCTAAGATCGTGATCATCCAGCGAGTGAACGAGAGCCATTGATTTCACCTAAATCTCCATTTTCTCACTCGTAGAACTTTATCTTATCATCCTTGAAACCACGCGAGTGAGCGAAAACTAATCACGTTGTTTAGATTTTCACTTAGTCGCACACTTGCTACATGAATCTGACTTGATCTTTAACCATTGCGAGTGAGTGATAACCTTAATTGAAATAGGTCATAATCCATGTCGCTCACTCGCGGACCCAAAAATGTTAACTGCCAAACCTTAGCGAGTGAGCGATGACATGAAAATCTCCTTGCTCACTCACTCGCAAACTCAAAAACTTTAACCATGAACCATTGGCGAGTGAGAAATGACACAACAACCTCCTTGGTCACTTACTCATGAGCCAAAAAACTTAAAGTGGATTTCCTCAGCGAGTGAGTGATTAACAACATATAAAATCTAAGACAGACCATGTCGCTTACTCGTGCAACAAATGACCTTGGTTGATTTACTTTAGTAAGTGAGCGATGACATAAAATTTTCCTTTGGTCGCTTACTCACAAGACAAAAGATGTTAAGTAAAAATACATGGCAAGTGAGCGAAAACCAACTCAACACATTTTTATAACCACATTTCTCACTCGCGCAGTCAAATTAACATTTTGCAAGACTGTCGTGATTGCATGACCACATAACAACCTATCCACTCACTCACTCACATGGTTAATTGACTATTTAACAAAGATAGTGTGACTGCATGACAAAAAAAAAGGGTAACAACTTAAAAGACTAAGCACATACTATTACCTCTTTTTTCACTAAAAGCCACAACTTTACCATAATAATGCGGGAAAAGACCATTTTTGAAAAATGAAAAATTTCATAATACAATGATAACATTGTTGATGACGTAGCTGAAGCAATAAAGTCAACTAGAAGGTTGAGTCATCCAAAGCTACACAAATATGCAATCCTGAGCACTGAGGATCAGAAAAAGTTGGAAGAAGGAATTATAGGTATGATGATCACTCATATAAAAGTTCTAGTAGAAATTTCTACATACATACCTCAAGAACTTTATGATAAAATATCAGCAAGATGGACATATGCACTCGCAATAGAGAAACAAATGAGAGAGGCATCTCTCACTATACTTAAGGATGAATAAACTGTTGCTGAGATTGATGAAACATTGAAGACATATGCAAAGAATTTTTCAAAGAAATCCAAAGCACTTAATATTCTCCAAGGAAAGTTAAAATAAGTTGATGAAGAAATCACTATGATATGGACTAATATCTTGAGTCCTATCGAGCAGAAAGAGGCTATAACATCCAGAGTTGACACCAAGGTACATGGACCGAGTCCCCAACATATGAATGTTGAAGACACAGAGAAATCTAAGAATGACACACATATAGTAGACCTTACTACTGATGCTGCAAATGTCACAGATGGAATTCCTGAACTGTTAACAAATCTTGGACATGCACACATAATCATAGATGATATAACTAAAGGTGACCGAGGTGAAAAAGAAAAATAAGATGAAGTAATCACTGGTGCTACCGAGAACCTTATAGAAAAATAACCAACTGAGGTAGCTCGATCTATGGTACCAGGTAATCTACGTATATTGGTCCAAGTAATTAATATTGTAAATGAAGCACAACAAGGAACCAAGACACCTGTGTAGGTCACAGATACACAAGAAGACAAGGGTGATGAAACAGGTAAGGAGATCGAGCATAATGGAGCTATTACACAGGGTGATACACTAAAAGACACCACTGATGTGATAGATAAGGGTGAAGGCAACACAAAATCCATGGTAGACACCTCTAACACTAACACCAGGTTAGCAACCAAGCCACCCAAACAAGTCATCACACCCACCGAGCCATGAAAGCCAGATATTGAGCACAAGGATCAACTATTATTATCACAATTTCCTTCCTCCAGTGTACATGAAAAGAAGAAGAAAAAGAAGAAAGGAAGCAAGGGTCCAATTACACTTGATGATATCATTGACATCCTTGATTGTAACACAAAGACACTTGATCCTAAATCACTTAGGAAATATGGAGAGCTTTTCACCCAAAAATCAGCTCAAGAGAAGCTGAGGTTAGAACACAAGGATACATAGGTGCTAGAAGCAGGTAATGAGATACAGATGCAGGTTGTTCCCGATGTGAACATAGATGAATCCACCCCAATCATTGATCAACTTGCATTGCTCATCAAGGAAATAAATGGTCTAGATATTGATGTTGAGCAGAAGTTAGAACAAAGATCATAACAGAAGATTCTGTACAAGCTTACTGAAAAGATCAACCAAGAAATGACAGAGAACAAGGTAACACTTTCTGAGATTGTAACAACACTAGAAAGTATTATTTCTTAAGTACTTACAATTATTCATAAATTGTGCACATTAGATCCCTTCACTACTGAGATTAGTGAAAAGATAATGAAATTAGATAATGATCTAAAGGATAGTGCTAGCCATCTCACAACCGAGAAACATGAATTTCAATTGCATTACTCTTAGGTTATCCACACCTAGCAGTTGAGACTTGAATTGAAGAAGGAAGAGAATAGGATAAGAGATCAAGTAACTGAGCTTCGGGCCTTACTACCACATGTAAAATTGATGCAAAAACATGTGACAAAGGCAAAGACTTTGATTGCCACTCCTGAGCTATCAATCACTGAGAGCATATATGATATGCATGCTCAACTAAACTTGGAGCAGATGACCCTTGAGCACTTAAAAGAGGAATGGGAGAAACTCATGGAAAATATCCAAATGACCCATCCCAACATTTTTACAAGTTGAAAGCTATTTACTTTTGCCATTAATTTCAAAAAAGGGGAAATATATGTAAATGGGGAAAAACATATGTATGTAGATATATATATACTGAGAGCATGTACAAAGGGGGAGTCACTATGTATGAGTTACTAGGTGTACATATAAAGTTTTTGATACTAATGCCAAAGGGGGAGAATGTTACTCCATATTGGTTTTGAAGGTTGTCATTAGTATTCAAATTGCATAGTCGGTAACCGAGTCAAGGCAGTCTAGTCGGTAATGATCACCGAGCGCAAAGTTAATCGAGTACAGTGATCACCAAGTAGCATACATTGAGTAGAGTGTACAACAAGCACCAAGAGATAGTATTCACTGAGTGAACCAATAATTACATAAAAGTTTGTAATGGCACATCATTCTAGGTAACAACTTTTTTTCGAGATGGATAACTATCTACCAAGATTGAGGAGGACATTAATTGCGGATGTAATCATTAATTGGTTATGTTTCATATGTATAGATGATCAAGGTAAATTTTGTAAACCGTTGATCTTAGATTTTCTAAGACATTATAAAACCCTAATTAGGTCAAATAGTTTTATATATGAATGTGAATATATTATTTTAAAATGTAATGATTGTAGTATGATCAAGTAGCCACCGCACTAAGGACATATGAAGGGGAGACAAGGGTTTTAGCACAAGGATACCATTGAAGCATTCAGTTTAATTAGAACATACACAAGGCTACTATATAGTATAGAAGGTATTATAAATCATAGTAAGGTGATAAACTTATTGCACTTAAAGGATCTAATATCAGCAATATTGAGATTGTATTAGTCAGGTCACAATTTCTTGTTACTCTCTAACAATTGTAACAAATTCAAAATCTCCTAACAGAGTGAACTTAACCATCTTTGTATAAATCTCCTAACCGAGTACACACATACATTGTGTTGCAAAATCCTTTCACAAGGTAGATCTAACAAATCTTATTGTTACCCCTAACAGGGTAAGATCACCAGAAGTGATCAATCTTTGTAAGCTCTAACAAGCTACTTTATCACTGTAGTAGTGAAGCTTTATGGGTTCCATCCCCACCACAGGTTTTACCTTCTAACAAGGGTTTCTGTGATACTGAAATACATGTGTTATGTGTATTTTAGTTTCATGAATGTTTTACTATTTTCATTTCATACATTTAAATTTCTTTAATGGTATTTCATGTATGGTAAAAGCAAGCTACTTAGCTGGTTAATACAGTTTATGTTTTCAAGGATTAGTTTTTAAAAGTTTTAAGGGTACTGATTCACCCCTCCCTTCTTAGTACACACCTTTCTATCATTCCAAAAATTGGTATCAGAGCTAGTTCTCTTATTTAGGAAGTTTAATCACTGAAGAGAAAAGATCTTACAATGGAAAGGTATACGCTTGACAAAACTATTGAGAAACAGAAATTGCAGTTGTAGATCTTCATTGAACAATATAGAGAAGCCAAAGAGAAACTGGAAAAGTTATTGGTTAAGAGAAAAGATATGGCATCTTGTTGCAATGAGACTGAATATCATGAAGAAGAGATACATGACCCATTTGATACATCTGGATCTGAATCTGGTAGCATATTTGATGCATACGAAGGAATCATAACAAAGCTATCTGAAAGCAATCAATAACTTATTGAACAAGTGAAAGCACTATAAATCGGTCAAGATACACAAATGGTTAGAATGGTTGAAGTCATAAATGATGCAAAGAAATAATAACAAAAAATAAATATGTCTATTGATGACAAAAGACAAATGATTGAAAAACTACAAGAGAAAGAGACTAAAATAGTGAGTCTTACCTGATCACTACTTTGAGATCACCAATCAGATGGTTACTATGAGTCATGAGGCCAACCAAGTGAACATTGAATTCACAAATAAATTGGAAGATATTAGTGAACTAAGAGAAGAAAATGAAAAGCTGAGAAATGAAGTGAAGATTCAACAACAACATAATGAGATGATTAAGAGAGCTAAAGATAGTACTAAACAGATGGATGAATTTCTAAACAGTCAAAGGAGACTTAGAAACAACATTGGTTTAGGTTATACCAAGCATGGAGAATCTTCAAATCAAGCTAAACAAAGGAATATCTATGCAAGTCCAAAGCCAAACAAGCCCTCATGTTATCTGTTGGAGATTTGCTTCTGTGCAAATAATTGATTGTATGTTTGTCATTGATGACAACATATAATATACATCAGTGTTCTATATGCAATTATCAGTACAAATATTCTGGAGCTATGTGTGTTCATTTCCATGGTGTATACATGTTCTAAATGATATGCGCATTCACACCGAGTCAAATATGAAGTTTCAGTTGAGTTATGTTAATCAGTTATGACAATTACAGATATATAAGACTATCTGTGAAGAGTCGACATAATTACATTATTTATTGAGTTGCACCTATCTTTTGGATATACGTGTTTGTATTCATGTTTACTTATGAGTTAAAGATAATTATCTAAAGGCACTAAACATGTTCTATCAGAATCGTGAAGTTGGAGTTAATTTGGCGGAGCCGACTTTGTGAAGCATCGCGTCTATTCAGTATGAGTTGCATGTTTCTAATCAGGTTGCGTGGATGATGTGGCTGACTAAAGAAGTATTGAAGGGACTCCTAGAGATGATGAAGATCAAATCCTTTGGATAATATACTTATAGTAGTTCATTTGATGAACGCCAAGTGTGAATGAGAAGAATAAAGACAGAAAAAGTGCAGGACAAAATGTCTGTTGTTTTGGGACAGTAGAGACATTTCATTCATCAAGAAAAGATCTATGTGAAGAAGAAGTGGAAGTATACAACACATTGGAAATTTTCAAGACAATAGGTCTACTCAAATAGTTCATCTATCAGATATAGTGTATATCTGTTCTACTGAAGGTTGCAGCCTTCATAATTTTAGCAGTGAGCTTCTGGATAGTGAGTCCTCACCCTTAACAGGGTTACTTGTAAAAGACCCCTAACAGGGTCCGACCTTTAACCAGGTCTCTGTACTTATTTCATTATAAAGAACAACTCCTAACAGTGTTGCAAGATCTCTTAATAGGTATAATTATACTCAAGTACAGTTCTTTGTGGGTGCTAATTCTCTCCGGGGTTTTTACCTATTTGGTTTCCCAGTAACCAAAATGGTTGTGTTCTCTATTGTGTTATCTGAATGTGCATTTAATTTATGTTAATTAATATCTAAACAAAGAAAAGAAATTGAAGTAGTGGATAACTAATTCACCCCCCCTCTCAGTTATCCTTTGGGACTATTCTAACAGTTATCATTGTGGAAAACCATGCCACACATCAAATGTTTGAAAAACCAAAGCAAAAGGTACTCCCAAATCCACTTCTAAATTCAATGGTAATTGCTATAATTGTAACAAGCATGGACATCAAGCACATGAATGTAGATCTAAGCTAAATAAACCATAGAATAAAACCTACACAGAAAAAAAATTATCGTACTTGCAACATGCATGGTCACACATCACAAGAAAGCAGTACTAAGAAGAAGCACATCTGGAAGCCTAAAGGAGTGGGAAAATGCATATCAACCAAGAAGACAAGGTAATGCATATACTTTGGATTATAAAAATTGGGTAAATTGCATAGCATGTGGTAGGTATGGACACATTGCAACTAATTGTATGAAAAAGTGGAGAGGAAAATCTAGCAGCTGGACAAATTCTGGAATGACATTCTTGCATTGTCATAAGGTCAGTCATTTAAGTAAATATTGCAGAGACCGAGTAACAGAAATGAGTACAATTGGTAATGGAAACACAATTGAAGAAATCAAGAGAATAAGGAATATAATTTGGAGGAAATCATCCAATGACAATGCTTGACCAAGCACTACAGTCGGTGACACCTCATCCAATGGATCAGGTTATTCCACCACCTCCACCTAAGCAATGCAAGTAAGTATGGAACTGCATTTTGCAAAGTTATATCTTACATCAATTCCTTATATTTATTGAGTGAATGCCAAATTAGCATGAATTAAGATGCACTATGGTATTATATATTTGCTAACGTGAAACCAATTTAGTCAGTTAGTCTGTACTGAGTAAGAAATTCCAGTTGGTGAACATGTGAGAGACAACCGAGTTGATTAAGTCAACCGAGCACTTGTTGTACTTACTAAGATGAGGTATCTTTAGTGTCAATCGAGTGATTTCTTTGTCAACCGAGTGGTTGGTGACAAGCATTTATTGCACCGATTAGGGTATTTACTATAAATTTATGAGAAGTGAACTCATTCGTTCACACAATGATCAAAGAGCGAAGAAGAGTGATCAAGAGTGAAAATACAACAGAGCATTTCAAGCATTTCACAGAGATCCAAGAATGTTTCGAGCAATTTTTGTGTATATCAAGTTTTTTCACTTATTGAGCTATCTGTAACATACATTGGAAGCCCTAACTTTGGAAAATATGATGGCGTCCTCATCTCAAACCATGAGAGGCAAGAGTGAAAAAAGCAAGAAGGTAATTCTGATCAAGAATTCAACATACACTGAACCCAACTACAAATTTTATCCAGAGGTTGCTGCACAACCTGACAACAAAGGCACGTTCTCCGTGATACCACTTAGGGTTCTACTAGTTCAAGATGTGAGAGCCTATATACATTTCAAAATCAACAAGATAGGTATTTTGAGCTTATTTCAACATATCAGGAGCTTTGCAACACAGGGAAACTAAAGGATGATCACAAGCATCTAGAGGTGAAAGGGTTAACCAATGCCCTACTATTCCCGAAAGAGTTTAAAATAGAATGGATTCGTATAGTACTAAGCCAAGTATACGATGGAAAATTATGGTTGGATAAACCTATGAAGATCACAAAGGACATGATATATGCAATCACAGGGTATCCTAAAACTAATAAAGCAAAAGCCCTAAGGTACCAAGCCAAATCTGAGATTGAAAAGCTTATAGGAGCTGAGTGGGATAGTAGAGGTCTGAGGATCAATATTATCAGTGATGTTGAACTAAGGTTTGGAGCTTATGTCATTGCATACAAGATATTTCAATCCAAAAGACCCCACAACGCTGCATGTGGAGCTGTCGACATTGCATATAAAATTGTGAAGAAGGGTTTGCAACTCAACCTAGCCGAGTTATTGTTGAGGCATTTGGTGTTAGTGTAGGCTTTTATTTCCTAGATGGGTTAATTATATTTCCCTTTATTTCTAGGATTTCCTCCACATGTTTTTAATCTTTCTTAGGTGTGAATGTAGGTGTCTCCACCTACCAAATGTACTTGGCTGCATTTACTAAATGTATTTGGCTCCATTTACTAAATGTAGGTGCCTCCACTTACCAATTGTAGTTGACTGCATTTACTAAATGTAGTTGGCTGCATTTACTAAATGTAGGTGCCTCCACCTCTCCTTTGCCTATTTAAACATGCTTCCTTACTTGAATTGGGATATAGAGATTGAAGATATTGTATATGCTAGGATAATATAGATTTCCCTTGATACTATTATGCTTCTGAGCATTTACATCAAGTTTATCTAGTATTGTTATTCTGTTCATTTTATTTCCAGTTATTGATCTAACACTTTCAATTGGATTTTGGGTTATATATGTTTTAACAGATTCTAACATGGTATCGGAGCCTTTCTTGAAAGTTTAGGTTACTTAGAGGTCTTGTCAAATCTTGTTGTTATTTCTCTTGCATTTCATACGATCTAGAGAACAACAAAGATTTATGAAGATCCATTAAGTCTCTTTATGCATATGTCTTATTTTTCTTGATCTGTTGATTGCAGTGCTTTGAAGAATTTGTAGAGAAATTCTGACTGCTCCATCATTTCGATAAGGCTCGAGAAAGTCAATATTGTCTTTCATTTCATTCAATTTGGAGATCATTTGCAAAAGTTGCAAAAGAGGGTTTTACTCAGATTTGGAAGACAACTTGCAAATGGAGCATTTTCAGACAAAAAGAACACCACCACCACGTTCAGAAGGCCTTGCAGACAAATTGTGATATAAAATTCACCCTATTTTGGTGTTGGAAGATTCTATGACAAAATTGTTTTTGCCCAAACATGCCTGCATACAAACCGAGGCGGTTCAAAAAAACAATTTGCAGGGCCGACCTTGGCTGACCTCGGCTGACAGCCCCCGGCCGACACCGTCGCTGCCCCTCACTGACCTCATCCAACTGACACCACCAGCCAACACCACCAGTGGGCAGTTGACACCACTGGCCGACACTGCTAGCTGACCACCAGTCAACAACAACGTCAGCATACACGTCAGCAAGGAGCTCCACGCGAGTTTTTCTTTAGGCAAAATTTGATGCCTGTTAAACTGTCATCTGAACTGGGTTATTTTCTTTCTAAAATGACCATATGACCATCAAATTAAACATAATGGTTTGCCAACATCATCAGGATTTTGAATTTTTTTGCCTTCACCATATGCAGTTTTGTCTTTATAGTCCAACTTGAGAGGCCCATATCTTGCTCAAATTTGCTCCTTTTTTTGAGCAATGTTTTTTGTTTTTGGGTAAAATTTTCTGAATTTTACTTTGGTGAAGTTATTTTTGGATTTTGGTGGCCATATTGATCATAAATTGCATATTTTCATGAATGTACCTGTCTAATCTTGTATTTTGCAACTTCCTGAGTGTCGTTTGGGCACATATGATAACATTTTTAGGTGCAATTTTTTTTAAAAGTGCATAATTTTTAATCTAGTTTCTAGATCTACAATTAATTTCCATAAATGTGTATTGGAAATATCACTTTCAAAAATTATACTCGGAAAAGAGCTTTGTAATTGCACTAAATTATAAAGTGCCAACATTATAGCACTTTGGGGGGGGGTGAATTTTCTTGATCTAGTATAGGGGGGTGATCTTGTGTTGTCTCTTACACTCTCTTTCTATGTGATTTATCTCTCTTGCATTTCACACAACAATCTTAATTTCTGCACTAAAATGGATCAATCAACAATTCCATTACTCACACCCTATAACTACTATGAGTGGAAGTCTAAAATGACTATCTTAAGAAGTTTGGGTTATATAGAGTAACAATGGGTGTCAAAATTGAACCAACACTACTTGTGGAAAAGCCTAAATGGTTTAACAAATGTGATGAAGCATATGGTACTTTGAGCATGGCTGTATCTCCTGATCTTCTCTTTCATGTTGACTCCGTCATAACTCCAAATTATGTATGGAAAACATTAGAAGGATTGTTTAGTAAACAAGATGAATTAAGGGGGCATCAATTAGAGAATGAATTGATAGGATTAAATCCATGTAACTTTGACACTATTCAAGACTTCTTCACAAAGTTGAAGGCTTTAAGATTGCAACTCAAAGCATGTGGGATTGATAAGAAAGATTCACAACTAATCTTAAGTGTTCTTTCAAAACTTGGTTTAAACTATTTAGTTTTTGTTTCTACATTCTATGCCACTAAAAGTGCCTTAGGAACCAATTATAAAATGCCCTCTCTTGATGAGTTTGCCAATGAACTCACAAAAGAGAAAGATAAATTGATTCATATGATCACATTGAATCCCTCTAGATCTCATGCTTGGCTTTAAATCAGGGCACTAAAGAACAAAGAGGACCTTCTAATCAAGCAAAGAAACAACAGAACCAAGGAGAAAAGAAGCCAGAAAAAAATTTTGTTACCACAAACACACCAAATCAGGCATCTTCTTCAAAAGGTGATAATCCCAAGAGGAAGAGAACAACGTGTGCCTACTGTAAGAAACTTGGACATGATGATCACAAATGTCTAAAGAAGCAAATTGACCACTTGTCGCATCTTCTCACAAAGAACAATATCAAAGTGCTTGATTTTGTCAAGACAAGTTCATCACAAGAATCGACAAAGGACACTAGTAAAGGGAAAGGCAAGGGTAAGGCTCTAGTTGTTGTTTCTTCACAACCACATTCCTGGATCATTGATTTAGGTGCTTCACACCACATGGCTTCATCAAAAGCAAGTTTTTCCACCTTGGAGTCATGTTCTTTGTCATCTATTATTTTTGGTGATGACACTCCTGTTGAAGTGCATGAGAGAGGGTCTGTTGACGTAAGCAAAGGAACATTTCATGATGTCTCATGTTTTCCCTCTTTTTCAGCTAATCTCCTATATGTTTATCAGATCACTCATATAGGCTCTGGGAAGAAAGTTGAATTTACTCCAGACACAATGGTAATTAGTGAGATCAACAATGGGTCTACAATTGCAATGGAAAAAAGCCGATCATCAGTCCAGACTGTATCACTTCTCTCACTTTGTTCCTGATTCTCCTTCACTTGCACTACTTACTCAAATGAAGTAAGTCATTTGTGGCATCAGCGGTTTGGCCACTTGAACTACCACTACTTGCAACAACTCAGTCAACAAGACATGGTTACATGATTGCCTTCTATTCAATTCTCTAATGGAGTATGTCAAGGATGCATTCTTGGCAAGCATCCTGAAGAAAAATTTGATAAAGGCAAAGCATGGAGAGCCACACAACTCTTGGAATTAGTACATAGTGATTTGGCAGGACCATTTCCTCATCCTTCTTTTAGCAAAGACAAATATGTTTTAATCTTCATTGATAATCTCTCTTGGTATACTTTTGTATATTACCTCAAACAAAAGTCTAAAGTCTTTGAGTGCTTTCAAGAATTCAAAGCTTTTGCAGAGAAACAAACAGGGAAAAATATCAAGGTTTGACACCGATAATGGGGGAGGACTATGTCAATCAAATATTTGGACAATTCTACATCTCAGAAGGAATTAATCTTTAACATTCGGTTCCCTACACTCCACAACAAAATGGAGTTGCAGAAAGAAAGAATCGAACCATAAAGGAAATGGCCAACTGTATGGTTCACTCCAAGTCATTGTCACCTCAATATTGGGCAGAGGCCATAAACTGTGCATGTTATATATAGAATCGGGTTCCTCATCGAGCTGTTAAGGAAGCAAATCCTTTTCAAACTTGGGTCGATCACAAACCCATAGTCAAACACTTTTAGTGTTTGGGTCTTCAGCATGGGCCCACATTCCAGTAGAGAAACACAAGGCTATGGATCCTCAAAGTAGGCCTTGCACATTTGTTAGATATACAGACAATTTCAAAGGCTATAGGCTTCTCCATCCTACCACATATGATTTTTTCATCGAGAGAAGTGTTTTTTTTTTAGGAATATCCCTCAAGATCTTCTACCACTTCTTCAACCTTCATTCCTATGGAGACATTGCGACATCATTATGATAGTTCTTCCAAGGATTTTAGTCCTCCTAAATAAAATGAGGAGTCTTCCTCTTTTGATGACAATGATGAGAATCAATCTACCTCATCTCTTAGTCATCATTCAGAGGGTGACAACCATCCCCTAGATTACCCACATTCTCCATCCACTAGGCCACTTTGGGCTCATCAGACATTAGATTCAATAGGTGATTGGGTTGGTGATCCTTCAGATGCAAGAAGAACATGGTCACAATTTGAGCAAGCTCCACATCTCTTTATTACTACAACTTCTGATCCACAATCCTTTCGGGAAGCTTCTGGTATCCCTGAGTGGGATGATGCTATGCAAGAAGAGTTCAATTCCTTAGACAGGAACCATACTTGGGATTTAGTCCCTCTTCCTAAGGGAAGAAAACTTGTTCAATGCAAGTGGATCTATAAAAAAAAAATTGTCGCAGATGGGCCAGTTGATAAACATAAGGCTCGCTTGGTTGCCAAAGGATTCTCCCAAGTTCATGGTATCGATTACTTTGAGACCTTTTCCTGAGTTTCCAAAATGAATTCCATTTGACTTGTCCTTGCCATTGCTGCATCCTATCACTGGGAAGTTCATCAGATGGATGTGAAGAGTGCTTTTCTTCACGGTGACCTTCAACAGAAGATATATATGGAGAAACCACAAGGATTCATCCATGATCCTTCACGTGTTTTCCACCTACACAAGTCTCTCTATGGCCTTAAACATGCCCCTTGAGCCTGGTATGCCAAGATAGACTCCTTCCTTCTCCCAGTTGGGTTCACTCAGTGCCATTCTGATCTAAATGTCTATTTTTTGTAGCAGGATGATACTCTCACTTTCCTTTTCCTCTATGTTGATGATTTGTTGATCATAGGGAGTCACTCATGCCATATCATGGTAGTCAAAACTGCCCTTCATGATTAGTTCTTAATGTCTAACTTAGGCCCTCTCCACTACTTCTTAGGGATTAAGATCACTCAGTCACCTTCTGGTATCTTCATTGGACAACCTAAGTATGCTCTTGATATGATCTCTCGACTTTACATGGTTGACTGTAAGTCTACACCGAATCCATTTCTTTCAGGAGTCAAACTTGAGGCTTCTTCTTCTTCACCCTTGGTCTATGCTACCTTGTATCGTCAATTGGTTGGTAGCCTCATATATTTGACACACACTAGGCCTGATATTTTATATGCCGTGGGCATAGTCTCCAAGTTCATGCAAGAACCACATGAGTTGCATTGGAAATCAGCTAAGAGGATTCTTCATTATATCAAGGGTACTCACAGTTATGGAATTCATTATACAATAGGTATGGATATTGACTTGATAGGATACATGGATTCAAATTGGGCAGGCGATTCTTAGGATCGTAAGTCTACTTCAGGGTATTGCTTCTCTCTTGGTTCAGGTCTAGTTTCTTGGTTGAGCAAGAAGCAGGCTGCTATTGCTCTTTCATCCACTAAGGTTGAGTATCGAGGAATAGTTAATGCAGCTACTGAGGCCATTTGTCTTCATAACATCTTCACTAAGTTTGGCATTCCTTTCCACAAGTCAATAGTCATATTTTTTGATAATCAAAGTGCCATTCAGATTTCTCACAATTCGGTCCATCACCAGTGGACCAGGTACATTGAGATTCATATGCACTACATTCGGGAGTTGATTCATGAGCATGTTCTTGATCTTTAGTACTATTAGACATCTTATCAGACTACTAACATCTTCACCAAACCCTTTGTTGATGGTACTTTGTGACCGGGTATTCCAACAGATGTAAGTTTTCACCGGGTACCGGGGTACCGACCAAATTTGCCTGTAAAGCTTGTCCGGGGAAATGAGATTCCTCGGGCCTTCAAGCACATGAGAGTTGGGTCTCGACAGTGCGGGAGCTTAGTTGGGAATGTGACTATTTTGTTCAGGGGGATAACTTGTTATCTTGGCTCATCTTCTCTGGGGACTCAAGTAAGTGGGGTTTCCTGCAAGCATTCATGACTTTACCAAATAAAATTCAAAAGACACTGCAAGGTTAGAAATATTCCATCTACCTATAGTTATGCCAAACATTCAAAACATCAACTATGCTCTAACATGCTACACTAAATACTAAAGAAATATAGAACCATCAGCTCATATTTAATCAATAGAGAGGAAAAGAAAGTCGTTAATCTACTTAAAATATCAAAGCAAGGGACATAAAGAACCCAGAAAAGAAAGAACGAAGCCGAAAAAAAATGAAAAAAAGAAAAGGGGTAGTTCCGGAGGACAACCAACAAAACTATTTACAAGGCAAGGCACCCCAAACAGAGCACCGGAAGAAATATTTACAAGTGAGAAATTTACATATAGTACAATTTTGGACAAACTTACCTCATTCGAAATAGTGCTTGAGAAACTGTCCATTGACGGGCAATGGAACGGCTTCTCCGGTCATGGTACTGAGGCAGTAAGTATTTGCCCCGCAGATCTCAGATATCAAGTATGGTCCAAGTCAGAGCCATTGGAATTTGGTGTGTTTTCCTTTCTTTTCCCAGGCCTTGTCCCACAAAAGGACTAAGTCTGAGATTCGAAAGGCCTTATACTTGGCTCTTCGGTCAAACCATCATTTCACTACCACTTGGTGACGCGTAAAGTGTTCAAGGGCTGTGTCTCTTTGTTCTTCCATTCGCACCAAATTTAGGATTTGAACCTCCACGATGTTGTCTCGGTTGCTGAATCCTTGCATAAATTATAAAAATAGGATTTGTAAGTTAATAGGGAATACTGGGTTTTGGCCATAAACCAGGTGGAATGGGGAAGTCCCTAGGGTTGCCTTAATTCGAATACGGGCCACCCAAAGGGAGAATCTCATCTTTTGGTGCCAGTCCCGAGGGTTATATTCTAATAGATGTTTGATCACCTCATGTAAATTTTTGTTGGTTGATTCAACAACATCGTTCCCCTGAGGGTAATAGTTGCTGGAGAACTTCAGAGTGATCTTCTTGTCATAGGTCCATTCAAGTAATTGTACCAAAGAAAATGTCAGACCATTGTCACATACTATAGCAAAAGGCATTCCAAATCATGTGACGATGTTTTCTTCTAGGAATTTTATGACTACATCTGCTGTGTTGTTTTTACAAGGGATCACTTTAGACCACGGGGTGCAATAGTCGGTGGCAGTCAAGATGTACCGGTGGTTGGCAGACAATTTGGGGTTGATTTCCCTGATAAAGTCAAATGCCCATTGGGCGAAAGGTCTAGCTTCGAAGATCGGCTGCAAAGGCATAGTCGGGTTCTGCTCATGATGTGTTGCGGTCTTGCAAGTATGGCACTTCTTGACGTGAGTGTAGACATCTTTAAAAATATAGGGCCAATAGTATCTAGACCGGAGGATCTGATGGGCAGTGGCATCAGCCGAGCCATGCCTGGTTCCAAACTGCCTGTGGAATTCTTTGATTATCTTTGTAGCTTGAACCCTATCAATACACCGGAGGTACACTCCCTCATAGTTCCTGCAAAAAAGTGTGACATTTATTATCACGAAGTGTGCACTTTTCAATTGCAGGGCACGATGTTTGTTTGGAGGCAATCCCTCTGGGCATCTGTTATTCAACAATAAGTACACCAGGTTTGTGTACTATGGATCTCAAGTAATGGACTCCACTATATATGTTTGACATTAGATATGGGGAGTCTCTTCTTCCATCACTCTACATAGTCCTTGGCCTCAGACTATCTTCATGGGTTTCATTTCTAAATCGTACTCTTGGAGGATGACCATCCATTTCCCCCGTCTTTCACCCAATTCACTCTGCATCAGCAGGGATTTTACTGCCTGGTCCGGGATGATAACATGCACTTTGCTTCGGAGGATGTAATGCCATAATTTCTTCACAGCGTGAATGAGAGAAAAGGCCTATTTTTCCAAAGGTGAATACCGAATTTCATCGTTCTTAAAGGGGGAGCTCATGAAAGCTATTGGTCATTCCTCCCCTTCAACTTTCTGGGTCAAAAATGTCACGACAGAATGCGGTGAAGTAAAGGAATAAATGTAAAAGGGGAGGGAATAGTCCAGACTAGCCAAGACTAGGGCCTCCGTTATCATTTTTTGAATATGGGCGAATGCCCGCTTTGCTTCAGGACTCCACTCGATCTTAGTATCTTTCTTCATCATCTCATTGAGTGGCTTTACGATCTCGATGAATCTAGTGATGAATCACTGAAAAAAAATTATCTTCCCAAAGAAAGATCTCATTTCCTTCTTGTTGCTGGGCATTTGTAGATTTAGCAGTGCTTCAACTCTCTCAAGGTCAATGGATATACCCTTCTCAAAGACAATATGCCCGAGCAAATTCCCTTTAGTGACCCCGAATATGCATTTCTTAGGGTTGAGGGATATTCCATACCGGCGACATCTCTCACAAATCTGGGCGAGGTGGGCAGAATGATCATGCCTATCCTGGGAAAAGACGGTCAAATCATCCATGTAGATGATTATGCACCAGTTCACAAGGCCCTCGAACGCAATGTCCATAGCCTTTTGAAATATGGCCCCTGCGTTGATCAGGCCAAAGGGCATTCTTCGGTAAGCAAACGTTCCTCACTTGGTGGTAAACATTGTTTTGTCTCTATCCTCATACTTAACCATGACTTGGTTATACCCGGAGTACCCATCCAAGAAAGACATCATTTGTGATCCATTCATGATTTGCAGTACCTCATCCAACGAGGGGAGAGGGTGATTGTCTTTCTTGGAGGCTTTGTTTAAATTTTAAAAATCCACGCAAAGGCGGATCTCACCACTTTTCTTCCTCACAAGGATTAGGTTGGCAACCCACGTAGTATGCCAGATTGGAAAGGTTATCCGAGCTGATAGTAATTTTTGAACCTCCTGGTGAATCAGAGGCTTGATCAGTGGGTTGACCGGTCGTTGCTTTTGCTAGAAAGGCTTAGAGTCAGGTTTCAGTGGGATAGTATGAGTCATGATGGATGTATCATATGGCTTCATATCCTCATACCCCCACGCAATTACATCAATGTATTCTTGGAGAACTGCGAGAATCTTCTACTTCTTCTCAAGGGAGCATGAGGTGCCAATGTGTATCATCTTCTCTTCACCAGGCTGGCCGATGTTCACCTTTTCAAATTTTCCTCCCTCAGAGGAGGACAATATCTTTTCCTGGCCCCGAGGGTCTAAGTCAAATATTTTTTCAAGTGTGACCATCCCCTTAGGGATGGTGTTGGTTGGCAAGTCCATGATCCCGTCGGCTTCATCACCCTGTCCAGTATCATCGTGATCACTTTCTTCCACTATCTGGTCCTTAAAAACACCCACATTGGCCATAAAGGCCAGGATATGCTGATCATCCTCAAAGACTTGAAAATGGGTGATGTTGTCTAGAATGGATGGGGTGGGGATCATCTCAACAGAAAATTTACAGAGTCGGGAGACATCCATTGGCTCAAGATGTGCTGGTAGAAATGACAAGGGCATATGGGACATAATTCTATCTCCGGGGAATAAGATCAATGCCAAAGGCATCAAAATCCTCAATAAGGCTCCATGCCTAGTTGTGGTATGTGGCCAACCTTTTTTCATGATAGGTGTACTGACTCCAGACCTGCTTCACAATCAACTTTGAATCACCCAGAGCCTAGAGGCGAGTGATTCCTTTCCTTAGTGCAAACAAAAGTCCAAGGACCAAAGCCTCGTACTCTGTGACATTATTCGTGTAGTTAAACTGCAACCTATAGGAAGCGAGGAAGGATTTCCCTTGTGGGTTGATCAATTCCACTCTAGCCCCACAACCTTATTTGGATCGGGACTTGTCAAACATAAGGGTCCACAAGTCATCGTTTGTTGTCTGGGGCTGGGAAGACGAAGTGGTCTTTGGATTGTTTTTTGGAAGGTTGGGAGGAGCTTCCTCCGGTGCTGATGGTACACGGGTGAGGTTTTCCTACGGAGAGACTTTTGGTTGAGATTTCTGGATAGGGGTGTCAACGAGGCGCTGCCAGCAAAAGCACTGGGTCTTGGGGAATCAACTGTATGTTCTTCTTTTCGGAGGGCATCGATGTGCTGGGTAGTAGCGGTAAGGAAAGGATCACACTCTAGCTCCAAAATTTTTTGGTAATTCACCCGGAACCAAGTGCCCGACAAGAGTGTAGAGGGGGTTTCTGTGGTACCCTGAGAGTTAACCTCAACCCTCAGTTTTTCTTCTAAGTCCTGGTTTCTCTGCAAAACTATGGGATCCTACCCAGGGGTGAAATCGAATGTTAAGATCTCAAGGGGTTGGTACACCCCAGGGGAAGTCTCAGAGAAGAGGACTTTGTTTACCCTCCTGACTTCAGTGAGGGCCTATTTCATCTGGGGCTCACTTTCAACATGGATCTGGTTAGATTCTCCCTCCTAGTGGAGCCACAAGTGGGAAAAGTCGGTTGAGAAATACCCGTTCAGGGACTTGGACCAATTGTGACTTAACAACATCCCATAAGTCTCTGGGATGTCCACCACTTGGATGTCGATTATGCTGGCTATCCTAGGGTCCTAGATGAGTTGAATCCGGGCGTTCTTTAGTTCACCCACCATTTTTGCAGCAATTTTATCCAGCTAGATTACTGCACCGTTAGACGGGGTGGGGTGGAATCCAAGCTTCTGGCATATGGATAAAGGCATGATGTTTCCTGAAGCCCTGGAATCTACCAGGCAATTGTGTATATTCTTCCCTTGCATGTTCAATCCTAGTAGGAAGGGAGGATCCTCAGTGTTACCCTGGAAGACAGCCGCATTGGCATCCTCAAAAAAGACAGTCTTGGGTGGGCGACTGATGGCTTCTGGGTTTCCCAAGAGCTTCAAAAGAGACTTCTTCTTCTCAGGACAGTTCAGCAAAACCTCCATCAAGGTCATGGAGGTGGTGGTTTGTTCTAACGCCTTCGTGATGTCAAACCTTCCTCCTAGGAATTGGTGGCTTCCCTCGGCCGGGTCCTTAGCTTGGTTAGAGCCAGGGCCTTTCGGAGGGACGAACCGATTAGTCATGTTGTCCTGGGGAGGAGTGTCCTTGGGAGGCATGGGAATCTAAACTAGTCCTTTACCAGCCTGACTTCAAGTGTTATAGGGAGTCTGTGGGTTGGTTAAGGCATTGGCCTCAAAGGCCAGGATTGATTCATCAAAGAATCCCTGTAGTTTAGGTTCCTCTTCATCTTCTCTGCCTATTCCAAAGAAGACAGTCTCACAAGTGAATGCACTATGAGTGGGCTCTTGTATAGGAGGTTCTTGGGGACTAGGATTAGAAGCTTATTGTCTGTCTAGCTGGGAAATCATGATGACTTTCTCTAGTGTGGCATAGTTTACCTCGTTATGAGAGCCTGTGTCATGCAATCTACACCAATTGGTCATGGGTTAGAAGTCTGTGACTGGCGTGAAATGGGAAGGTCTAGCACTACCCTGATTAGTGTTTTGGTTCGGAGGAGGACCTCCGGTACTAGCATTGTTGTTCCATTTTTGTTGATTGGGTCAGGGCCCATTGTTGTAATTTCTTCCTCCGACATTGTTATTTCATTGGCCGGAGAAAATATTCCCTCTCTAGGAATTGGTGTTGTGGGGTGCAAAGGACCCCACCTTCAGCTGACCCATGTCCACAGTCAATGTAGACAACATTCGCCAGAGACCTCGAAGGTTAACTGGGTATTCGCGTCACAGTGTGATGGCTATTGTTGATTTCCTGGGAAAGGGGCAGCATTTGTCGGAGTTGTGCGTGTGTATTTGGGTACCTGATAAGAGAGACACAACACATCAATAAGTCATTGCATTAGTTCAAAAGGGTTAGATAAAAAACCCCTAATATCGACCTATTGCCTTCTAACTAGGAAGAGTGTGATTAGTAACATAATAGCCCTCAGATTATGATACAATCAGTGACATATACGACCTAGCATGAAGGATTTTAGTTTAAAAACAAGCTAAAAGATGAGAAAACATGCATTCTAGCTCTAAGAATGGAAATAAGAACAATGTAAAAGCATGAAATAAGAAGTGAAAAATGTATCTAAGATTAATCTAACAACATAACATTGTATTTTCAATATTAGGTGAAGGCTTATTTGCTCTCAAAAATGGCTTCTATTTATAGAAGAATGAGAGAGAGAGAGGGGAGACAAGGCTCATTAATGAGTTAAGGGACTCATTAATGCCTTGATCATTAATGAGGCATGGAGGAGACATAGGCTTAAGACATCTTCATTAATAAGGCATTAATGAAAGCTTTAAAGAAGCAAGGGGAGGGTGTAAGAGGATGGCTTGAGAAGGTGGACCTTAAGGAAAGTCAAGCTTGAGAAAGTGGACTTTCTCAAGTGGGTTGAGTTGCTAATCATTCCTTAATGGAATGTGACA
>MU223725.1:73030-107051 GCA_018584345.1 Thuja plicata | reverse complement strand
TTTCTCAAGTGGGTTGAGTTGCTAATCATTCCTTAATGGAATGTGACAACATTAGGAGGTGGGTTAGGGTAGAATCAGGATTAGGATTAGATTAGCAAGGGTGAATGGGTTGAGATGGGTTAGAACCCAGGGTAGAAGTGGTTGAGATAGGTTAGGTTGGGGTTTAGGGGAATATTAATTAAATGAATTAAACTTATTTAATTCATTCAAAAATATAGGGATTAATTATTTAAACAATTTAATTGCTTTTTAATAATTAGGGGACTATAGCCATTTTAATTAAATTAAATAGAGGAGGGGAATGGGTTACTTTTCAAGTGGGTAATTGATTTAGGGATTTATTTAATTCCTTTATAATTAAATACTATAGCCATGTTTGATTTTGATATGATTTAAATGGTTTGAATTGATTTAAATTATATGGCTATAATAGTTAATATAAATCAGTGATAAAAATCACCTAGGACATTATATTGATTCAAAGAATTATGCCAAGCAGTAACAGGGTCATTTGGACATAATCGAGGGTATGATCACACTTAGGGAAAATAGGGTCCATAGTTGGAACATACCAAATTCAGGTGGTTACAGGAGTCGAGGGTGGAAATCCCCCAGCTGCGGACGACTGAAAGAAAGGCACCCTGGATGGTTGTGTCTGTGGTTGTTGCATTTGCTGCGGTTGGTTCCAGGGAAAAGATTCTAGACCCGATGTTGTCTGGGTTTGAGATGGATATATTTACCGGGCCTGTTGGTCTATCGGTGGTGGTGGGGGATTCATGGTGGTGGTGGGGGATTCATGGCCATCGTGGGGGCACCCATCACTTGATTGGGGTTATATCCCTCGGCGTAAGAAGTTTCGCCGAGTATCATGTTAAATGGCACACTCTGCCCAATCCCGCTTGGAGATTTGTTAAGACCACAGGAAATTTCCAAGGCCAGGTTGTAAACCTTTGCCAAAGTATCCCGGTCACCTGGGGTGGTAGTTCTCTAGAGGAGAGTGGCAATGAAAGGGTCCATCATGTTAAGATAGGTCTAGATAGTTACATCCACAGATGGGATGAAGGGACCCGTGCAGCGCTTCAGGGCGCGTTGGAACCGGTGGTTGAATGTTGCAAGGGGCTCATTCAATTCCTTCCTAATAGAGATGAACTGGCTGTGGGTCCACTCTGGGTCCACATGTATGCTAAAGGTAGCCAGGAAGGCATCCTCCATGTCCTGCCAACTATTGATGGAGTTGGCGGGAAGGTTAAGGTACCAGTTTAGCTCATTCTATCCCAGGGACAAAGGGAACATCCAGGTCACAACATCTTGATGTTGGATCCGGTGTCAGTTCATGGCATCTTTGTATTCTTGCAGATGCTCTTATGTGGTTCATGAGCCTAAATGCTCATATCGGGGGCAAATCTTTTCTGGATGCGCAGGAAGATCATTGGTTGCACCCGAAAAAGTTCCCATTGGGGACCCGGTGTTTCCAAAATACGCAGCCATTGGGGGTGTTGGTTTTTGAATAGGTTGAGCGTTAATTCCTAGGGTCATCTAGGGAACTTGGGTATTCTGAGCTGTAGTATATCCCCAGACAGTGGCGATTGGTTTGGCTTTCGGGGTCCATTTCCTTCGAGCAGGAGGCTCAAGTTCAACAAAATTTTCGGGATTGGGAGTTGATCTAAGGACACTTTTGAATCTCGTGGGTGAAAATGATCTAATCCAACTAAAGGTCTGACTCCTAAAACTATGGCTTGGGGAACCCTCAGGTGGTGTAAAATCTAAATCCTCTGAGGGGGACGAGTTCATGCCCTCCTTCTAGCGCTAGTTTCTATTGATGGGACTTTGTGACCGGGTCTACCAACAAATGTAAGTTGTCACCAGGTACCGGGGTACTGGCCAACTTCTCCTGTAAAGGTTGTCTAGGGAAATGAGATTCCCTGGGCCTTCAAGCACGTGAGAGTTGGGTCTCGATAGTGTAGGAGCTTAGTTGGGAATGTGACTGTTTTGTTTGGGGGGATAGCTGGTTATCTTGGCTCATCTTCTCTGGAGACTCAAGTAAGTGGGGTTTCCTGCAAGCATTCACGACTTTACAAAATAAACTTCAAAAGATACTACAAGCTTAGAAATATTCCATCTACCTATAGTTATGCCAAACATTCAAAATATCAACCATGCTCTAACATGCTACACTAAATACTGAAGAAATACAGAACCATCAGCTCATATTTATTCAATAGCAAGAAAAAGAAGGTCGTTAATCTACTTAAAATATCAGAGCAAGGGACATAAAGAACATGGAACATAAAATACCATTAGTCCAGAGATCATAATGCTTACAACATCATTGATAGAATCCTTCCTTCTTCATTAACAGGTTTCCAACAAGCACTGGTGCGTACAACAATGGTGGCTCCAGGGGAGCATTTAACTACTGAAATCTTCTAAAAAAAAATGAGCATTGAGCTCTGCAACTAAGAACTGAGAAAACTCAAATGCTATTAGCTATAGACTACAAAATCATCAATTTTTCTGACCCTTGGAATGAGGTTAGACTTATTATTTATACACAAGTTTTAAACTAAAACTAACCTAACTTATTTTACACTTAACATTATAATAATATTTCTGGTGGCCGGTACTACCTGCGCCACGTTAAAAAAGACCTCGAGACAGAGAAGGTCTGACATGTCAAAAGAATAAGACAAGGAAAGAGGAGTGGAAGAATCAGCCTCGAGAAGAGAGTCGGGAGGAGAAAAGAAGAAATTTGATCCCCCAAGGATTGAGGCTACATGCCTCATAAATGGGAGAGCGAATCACTGTCTCTGATGCGCCAGGTGTTACTTTGGAGTGGATCCTTGGGAAAACCACCTGTCAGAATCATCCTCTGAGCCGACGTGACTTATTGCAGTTACCTGCTTTCTGACACCTTTATTAACCCTTTGATAGTGATCGGTCGGCTTTGGGAACTAAGACACTGGTTGTTGAAAGAATACAAAATTATGTGATTCGAAACTCCGGGGTCCAGAAGCTCGCGCCCCAAAGAATAAAGAATGCAACCGATACATGGTTGATGGAATTCTCTGGACTCCAAAGAACCTTATTGCTGCTTATGGTTTTTCAATGTCTCCAATACCTAGCTTATGCCTTCTTCATCTATATCTTTAATATTGTCCCATCAACTGCGAACAACCTCCAATTTTTCCTCAACATCTCTGGCCCCGTTCCAGAATTCATCCACCATTTTTATGGCATCATGTGACCGGATCATTATCTTAGATAGTCAAGATAACCTGCCCTGGTCAAAATATCTGGTAGGCAGATATAGGGACTCCATCCGTTCATCAAATTTACTGAGGATGTAGTCCTCTGGGGTGCACGTTCCGGTGGTGAAGGGATTGACCTGCGATATTCCAACCATAAATGCTTGAAATAGGCCCAAGGGGTATTGGGCTGTGGTTACTTTTTCTTTCAAGGCCTTAACCAGTACCTTACATACCTCAATTTTGAGGACAAGTTTGGAGTACTAGGACTGGAGGGAATCATATGATTCATCTCCCAAAACCCCCACCTCTGTGGCGGCTTCTTCTCTGATGTTGAAAATTTCTTCCAACCCGACCTTCCACTTTTTATACTTCACCAAATCTTGCTCCCATATAATAGAAGAGCCATTTTCTTGGACGATAAGGGTGTCGACCCGATAAAGGTCTGGGAGGGACGCCGCTAGAAATTGTCTTATGGTGGCTACCTGCTTGATGGCCCACCCATCTATATCCTGTGCCTTCTTCTTCATGGCCCAGAGAGAATCCACGTCGCCTTGTGCAAGCAGCAATCCAGAGGAAGGGGTTCCCAGGTGGATCTCGGCCAATGGCTGTGTAAGTTCTGCTAGAAGTGCGAGGAGATTGGCATTAGTCTCTCTCTCCTCCTTCAACTTTTGGCTCTGCTTGATATATCTGGCCTCTACTGCCTTGGTGGCCTCCCTTAGCAAGTACAGTTAACCTTGCTTGTCTCTCCTCCCTAGTGCCACTTCCATGATGTTGTAGTCTTCAGGCCTTATGGATGTCGCATCTGTACCTGGAGGGGGTGTTGCTATGGTCATAACTATGCTGCCTATTGGACCAGTCCAAAGATTATGGATTGTCTGTGCTTTCTTGGGCTTCTGGGCCTCTGCATTTTTGGCCATCATTTCGGCTAGGGAGAGTGGAGCGCTTGTTGCTACCATCAGGGCCTTTCTTTTCTTTGATTCCACCAGCCATTGGGGTGGCTGGGGTGGCTTTGTAGTTAGGACATGCACATTAGGATTCCCTTCAGAATATGGCGGTGTGCTCCTAGAATGTACATTTCCTTCGGGTTATTTCTCCTTCTCTTGCTCTTGTTCATTTTCTTGTTCCCCAGAACCTTCAACATTCTCCGCCAATTGACGTCCTCTGTTGTGATGTCCAAAATTTCTTCTTCGGCATTGATAGTGCTCATATCTTTGAGAACCTCCTCGGCCCTCCTGGAGTCAGCTGATCCTGCATTTACACTGTCCGGGACTTCCCAGTCAATCTGCTGCTGCTGTTCTTTGGCTTCATTAGCCTCATCTACTGGAACATTTTCCTTCATTGGAACATCCTCTAGAGGTGGGTGAGGTCTCTGGCCAAAGTTTAATAATGTGGCATCCATTAATACCTCACCAAATGTACTCTAGGGAGCCTGATCTTCCAGAGTGACCAAAGGCGTTTGGAGCGTGATGATCAGGGGTACGGTTGATCCCATGGGTCCGGGTTCCTTGACCATCAGTTGCTCATCTTTTATTTTCCTTGGTTGATTCTTGACCCTTTGGGCCGATGTTTCTTCTTTCCTTTCCTGCTCTTATTTTTCCTCTTGTATTTCTTCCCGGACCTCCTGCTCTATAGCAAGTTCTTGTTCCAGGATCTCCTATTCTGTAGGGATATCTTTCTTCTCTTGAGCGGCAATCTCCTCCACCGCATTACCTATACCTTTTTGAAGGTCCATGAGCTCGTCCACCGAGAAAGTGTCATCAAAGTCATCATGTGGGGGCGAGGAGTCAGAAATATTTTCTAGTTCGGGAGAATCTGAACTGACATCAACTGGTGTCAATTCTGGCATACTGGGGCTGGCAGCTGTGCTTGGTGTGGGGGTCACCTTCTTCTTTTTCTTTCTCATCAGTGGGACCCCAGTCTCTAAAATGATAGTAGACTCCACCTCGATGAAAGTCTATCTGCTCATCATCACGGCCAACGACAGGGATCCCACCGGGCGAGCAGACACCATCAGAGTTACGAGGAGGCCAAAAGATATCTGTGTGCTTATCATTTGGCTAGCCAGCCTCGCTGAATCCATATGTTTCTATAGTTGTACCATCAAAGGGGTGGGACCTTGGGGAGGTACCTTGGCTGGAGCACCCTCTTTTTCTTTCCCTTTGCTCATGCTAGGTCCGACGTCTGTGGAAGATGGAATGGCCTTTCTGACCATTGGTTTCTTTTGGGTGCTCTTGGGACACACCTAGGCAAAATATTGGTGAATTTATTCCAAAATAGGGTGACATACCCCTTCAATTGTTAATTCTTCAAGGGTGGTCTAGTCCACCGGAGGGAGATCTAACTTGTCTAACCCCTACCCCTTGTATGCTGGGTCCTCCAGCGGCCCGTCATCTGAAAAGCCCTTCAAAAAATTTTGAAGGTCGAGTGCCTTCATGAGTCCTTTGGACATGCATGAATGTTGTTGGGCTCGAAGATCAAAACTATCTTGGCAGTCCACCCAAAAATCTTCAATATCTACTTCGTGTGGCAGGGATGCCCGGGGAAGTGCTGTGGCAATCTTTCCTAGAGCATCATAGTTTTTCCCGGTGTTGTGGAATTCCACCAGTCCTAGGCTTTTCAATTCATTATCTACCTCCCTTGCTATGGTGAGGCTGCATGTATGATTCTCGCACGAAAATGGGATTGGGACATTGATGACCTTCTTCAATGTAAAGAAGGCGTGCAGGTCCATCATCTACCGACAGAACTCTAAAAGAATAATTCTGTCCCCGCAATACTAGGGAAGAAGATGGGGATTCCTGGAGAAGCCGGTCACCCAAATGTAGGTGTGGTGCTGGAACTGAATAAAGTAGCGGCCATAGGTGCTGACCAAATTCATCACCTCCTATGAAAATCGGTACCCGAAATCCCAAGTAAGTGTTAAAATGTTTTGGAATGAAAGCATCATTTACTTGGCAGAAATTTAGGAAACTGAGTTCCCATTGTATTTGGGGATAATGATCCCATGGTGTCAACTGGCCCGACCCATTTCCAAGTTCACCAACTGTTCCCAAACCTGGAAAAGCCGATCTTTGTTGGGCTAATGCCCATAAAATGTATGATGTCATGTAAAATTTGGAATTCTGGATGATGCCCTTCAGCTGTGTGTCCACATGATTGGCTATGATAGCCGCCTAGTTGAAGGTCTGACTGCAAGTGGTGATGCAGTAAACATGCTGATAAATCTTGGACATGGGGCAATTTGAAGATCCTGCACAAGAATACAATGCCCGCCTGAATGGGCTCTTTGAACTCCCCATGGGGAATTTCCAACTTCATCCTCCTACAATCCCTCTTTGGGGACTTTAGCCAGTGGCTATTGAGATATTTTCAGGAGATAAGGGCAGCATCCTTGAACTCCTGCAATGTTTGGACCCGATTCTGGATAATGGACCCCTTGAACTGTGGGATCCCCAGCCTTGAGGAAAAAGTTGCTGCGTCTAGGGTGACAATTGTTGCTGGATACTATAATGGATGGGTATCTGGAAGCAGAACAGTCTGAGTAACTGTGTTGTACAAAGCTTCTAGTTGGAGTATTAACTCTAGCGATTACACCAAACAAGGAAAGTTCATCGCCTTAATGATGCCGGAGGCAGCTAGCTGAGTGGCCAGATTGTCTCCGGTGGCCTTCAACCTGTAGACAGCTTGGATCAAGCCTTGCATTTGAGCCCAAAGTCTAGGCTCTGTGTTTGTTATTTCTTGGACTTTGGAATCCACCTTGGATCCCACGAGAACACCCTCCTTTGGATACTTGGAGGTCAAGGGCTGCTTTGCCAGCATCTTTTCGGCCTTGGTTTTTGTGGCCGCTCGGGTGGAAGTGGTAGGTAGCTTCGGGCTATTAGGAGGGGTGATTACTTTAGACATCTTGATCAATTATCCACAACCTACAAGACCGGAGAATCGTTAGAACATAATATATATGAGAAGGTCTTTAGAAGCTCCAGGGAATTCGTCACCACCCTATACCTATCCAACAAGTGTTAGCATACATCAAAAATCCTGGAATACTTAAAAATGGGTGTGAGTAGGAATTCGGGGTGTTGAACCAAGTGACAGGAGGAGACGCAAGACAAGGGATTGCTCGGGACCTAGAGTCTAGATAAACTAGCCATTGCCGTGTCGATGTGACCAGTAGGAAACTGTAATTGGCCGACGTGGGTTGGCACGTGGTCATGTGACAGGCGACACAAAGGCATTAACAATGAAAAGTGGGCAGACACGGGGTAAATTCAATACTAGATGGGACATGGTTTGAATCTCCACTCATGGGAAATTAATCCTGCCATTAAGATGATGAGACAGAGGAGAGAGAAAGCCACCATGGCTCAAACCAGCGAGGTGCTGAGTTCAAGCCGTGGTGACTCCCTCTCGACAAGCTCGGTATGGTGAGTGGAAACATGACAGAGCATGACAAACTCGTTAGGTTAGAAGGATACACACAAACTATATACACAAATTTACAGAGGGCCGAAGGCCAAAACACATATACACTAAAATACACGATATTTACAAACTGCTTACAGATTTATACAATATTTACATAAGTGCACAAAATACCCTAAGACAATATACATTATATACATTGTATACATTAGTTTACAATTTCATAGAGGGCGGGCAACCCTCTAGCAGAGCCATCCCACCAACGGGAGGCGAACCAAAAATGCAAAACACAGAAGGCGAACCAACAAAAACAAACAAAGCGAAACCAAAAAGGAAACAAGGAAAAACAAGAAAGAAACCAAGGGAAAAGCTAAGGACCTACCTAGAGACATGAAGAAAGGTAGGGGAGAAGCGCACCAGGAATGCTTTGCAACAAGTCTACCCTCGAACGATCACAAATAGACACCGCAAATTAACTCGTAATTGACCACTAAGCACAAGACAACTCGCAACTTAATCACCTAGGAATCACTCTGAATGCTCTAAGTGTTTTTAATCGCGGTAACTGTGAAAGTGATGGGTAATTTCCATTTATAATTTTAGGGTAAAACAAGTTACACTCCTCTCTGCAAACTCTGAAATAGGCAAACCTCCAGACTCTGGGCCCGGGGATTCCATGCAACTATGCCTTCTCGCGAAAGGAGACATAGTTGAAAAGAATCCCAGAGTCTGGAATCTGGCTCTGGAGAGAAAAAACTCCAGGACTGGGTTCTAGAGACACAAAAAGACAAAAATATAAAGAAAACCAACCTCATGGGAGGAAAAGCCCGGAGAAGAAAACAAAGAAAACAAAGAAAACAAGACAAGGGCCAAAGCGAAAAGAGGGGACCCAACATTTTGCACACAAAATGTAGGGATGGGTATGTAGGGCATAACACCCTTCACTGAGAGAAATTTCATTCATCTACGTGTTTTGCTTGGGGTGTGACAAGTGTCTACTTCTACTAGAGATTTTTAGCTTCTTATTTACTCTTTTTGGGGAGGAGTTTTTTCCCACTAGGTTTTCTCCTATTATCCAGTTATGAGAGGTTGCATTATAGTTGTACAAGGGTACCTAACATGAATCTTATTCTAGGACCCTTCTTCTCTACATCCACCTAAGCTAGGATTAAAGGGGGGTGTTAGTGTAGGCTTTTATTTCCTAGATGGGTTAATTATATTTCCCTTTATTTCTAGGATTCCTCCACATGTTTTTGATCTTACTTAGGTGTGAATGTAGGTGTCTTCACCTAGAAAATGTAGTTGGCTGCATTTACTAAATTTAGTCGGCTCCATTTACTAAATGTAGGTGCCTCCACCTACCAAATGTAGTTGACTACATTTACTAAATGTAGTTGGCTGCATTTACTAAATGTAGGTGCCTCCACCTCTCCTTTGCCTATATAAACATGTGTCCTTACTTGTATTGGTATATAGAGATTTGAGATATTGTATATGCTAGGATAATATGGATTCCCCTTGATGCTATTATGATTCTAAGCATTTACATCAAGTTTATCTAGTATTGTTATTTTGTTCATTTTATTTCCAGTTATCTATCTAACACTTTCAATTGGATTTTGGGTTATATCTGTTTTAACAGATTCTAACAATTGGAAGAAAACATGAGAACAATCAGAGCATCACGTTCAAACACATGCAAGTATGATTCTTTACTAGTATGTACATTTTTATAATCACAAAATTCCTTTCCCTTTGTCAATAATGTCACTTGGGACATCAACCGACCAATCACTGTGCAAGTCAGTTAATTCATTAAGAATCTAGGAGCAAACTTTTTACCTATTATCGATGATTATTTCAAGAAGTTCAAAGAGAGAATGGAGAAAAGAACAAGGATACCAACCTGATTGGTAGAGAAATATACAGAAGAAATTTTTTGTGTGGTAGACACCGACACCACACTTATCAAAGAAATAGAGCCAAGAACAACATGGCTACCCCCAGTAGATTATGAAATTGACATAGATTTAGCTTCAAAAGCAATAGAAGCACTACTCAATGAGCCTATAGACAAATCTTCTATGAGATTTGGTCTTATGAGGAAGCAAAACAAGGATAAAGATTGTACTTCAAGTAGAGAAGATGGGAAGGAAGAAGACCAAAATAGTAAAGACTTTGAAAAGAAAATTTGCCATAACTGATGAGGAACTTGACTGATTAGGTTGGAATTAGGAAATACTAAAATCTAATTTTTCAGTATTTTCTATGTCTCAGTAAACTGCATTTTTGAAGGTCTTTGGGGAATTTCTGGGCCTGTCTCCTCTGACAAAGTGCAACCATGGTTTCAATTCCCAATTTTGGGTCTACAATTTTGGATTATCTTTCCAACGAAGTAAACGGTTCGCAAATCAGACCTAGGACTAGAAAGTTATGCCTTCTCCAAGTAGGCCTAAATTTTAATATAGTTTTTTGAACATGTTTGGGTTCATTTTGGTTTTCCCAAAATCATTATTTCTAATAGGGATAGCAGGGTCATCAGAAAATTTTGGTCTAGACTATGGGCTAAAATGGACACAAAGTTGACAAAGTCCACAACATTCCATCCCCAAACAGATGGGCAAACAAAAGTGGTGAATTGAATGATCATTCATATCCTACAGATGTATCATTCAAAACATCCTCGCACATGGGATGAAAGCTTACCCTACGCGCAACACAACTACAACCGTGCCCTCCATAGTACTACAGGGCATAGTACATTTGAGATTTGTCTTGGGTATCAACCATTGGCACCTATGGATGTAGCACTGCCAGTTTTGCAATCTGATAGTTTATTGAATGCTGACAAGGAGGTAGATAAAGCATAAAAATTCATTGATAACATTAGACACCTATAACAACAAGTTCATGAAATTTTGGAGCAAAGTAATCAGAAGTATAAGGAAAGGCATGATAAACATAGAACTCCTCATCACTTTCAGGTTGGTGACAAGGTATAGTTACATCTTCAGAAAGAGCGCCTTCATGGACCAAACAAGAAACATGGTCCTCTTTGTTATGGCCCGTATACTATTGTGAAGCAAGTTGGTGAGAATGCTTTTGAACTTAATTTGCCATCCTTCTTGGGCCTGCATCCAGTTTTCAATGTGGAATTGTTGAGACCCTATTTTCCTCCTTTGTTGGACATTTCTCAAGCTACTGAACACATTCAAGCTGCAAAATTATCTACTACTGTTCCAGTCCATTGTGACCATGTTACTGAAGTCATTTTAAAGACTTTGAGAAATCAGAACATTCCTCTTTATCAGGTGGTTCGAGCTGGTTAGCATCCTCATCAAGGCAAGTGGTTAACTAAGGAACAAATTGAAGCACATTTTCCTCATTTTTTGCATAATATTAGTGCAATGAGGCCCATTTCCTCTCAAAGGGGGAGGAATGATCAGGATGGAATTGGGAAATACTAAAATCTAATTTTTTAGTATTTTATATGTCTTAGTAAACTACATTTTTGAAGGTCTTTGGGGCATTTTTGGGTCTGTCTCCTAATAGGAAGTGTAACCATGGTCTACAATTCTGGATTATCTTTCCAACAAAGTAAACGGTTCACAAATTGGACCTAGGACTAGAAAGTTATGCCTTCTCCAAGTAGGCCTAAATTTTAATATAGTTTTTTGAAATTTTTGGTAGTTTTAATAAGTTTATTTGTAATAAACATTATAATGATTCTTCATTTAGTTTCCAAGGTATTCTAGTGACCCTTGGGATCCATCATATTTGTATAAACTCCAATTTAGAATGGAATGGATTAATTTTTGGGTGGCAATTCTATTTTTAGTCTTCTGGCGTTTATATTGAACTTGATAATACCACAGGTATCGCACCAGGTATTGTAATCTGATTCATAAATTAGATCATTAACAAATCAGTAGATGATATCGAGGAGAAGATTCCAGATGGAGAAGGAGAAGATCAAGATGCCGAGGCCACAAAATCTGATGAAATACAAGAAGAGCCACCTAAGGCTAAGAAAGGTAAAGACATAAAGGCAAAGACTCCACCTAGAACAAGAACAAGATTGGTGACAACAAATTTGTCACCTTTGAAGAAAGGAATTGCTAAAACCACTAGACCGTCACCAAAATATACTTATCAAATGAGGAATTCTAAGGCCACCACCAAGACCCCAGAACCGAGATGAAGGAAAATGTATGTGAGAGGAAAAGACGACATTGATGAATCTGATGAAGAAAATACTGATCAATTTCGTGTTGTTAAGAATAAGATCCTGCAAACTATTGATGACGTAGCTGAAGCAATAAAGTCAACTGGAATTTTGAGTCATCTAAAGCTATACAAATATGCAAGCCCGAGCACTGATGATCAAAACAAGTTGGAAGAAGGAATTATAGGTATGATGATCACTCATAGAAAAGTTCTAGTAGAATTTTCTACATACATACCTTAAGAACTTTATGATAAAATATCAGTAAGATGGACATATGCACTCACAATAAAGAAACAAATGAGAGAGGCATCTCTCACTATACTTAAGGCTGAATACACTGTTTCTGAGATTGATGAAACATTAAAGACATATGCAAGGAATTTTTCAAAGAAATCCAAAGCACTTAATATTCTCCAAGGAAAGTTAGAAGAAGTTGATGAAGAAATCACTTTGATATGGACTAACCTCTTGAGTCCTACCGAGCAGAAAGAGGAGATAACATCTACAGTTGACAACGAGGTACATCAATTGAGTCCCAAGCATATCAATGTTGAAGACACAAAGGAATATGAGAAGGACACACATACAGTAGACCTTACTACTGATGCTGCAAATGTCATGGACGTAATTCCTAAACTGTTAATAAATCTTGGACATGCAGACATCATCATAGATGATATAACCAAAGGTGACCCAGATGAAAAAGCAAAAGAAGATAAAGTAATCACTGGTGCTACTGAGAACCTCGAAGAAAAATAAGCAACTGAGGTAGCCCAAGCTATGGTGCTAGGTAATCTACCTATATTGGTCCACGCAGTTGATATTGTAAATGAAGCACAACAAGGAACCAAGACACTTGAGCAGGTCACAGATACACAAGAAGACAAGGGTGATGAAACAGGTAAGGAGACCGAGCATAGTGGAGCTATTACATAGGGTGATACACCAAAAGACACCACTGATGCAACATATAAGGGTGAAGGAAACACAGAGTCCACGATAGACACTTCTACCACTGACACCAAGTCAACAACTAAGCCACCCAAACAATTCATTACACCCACTGAGCCACCAAAGCCAGATAGCAACTACAAGGCTCAACTATTATTAAGACAATATCCTACCTCTAGTGTACATGAAAAGGAGAAGGAAAAAAACAAAGGGAGAAAGGGTCCAGTTACACTTGATGAGATCATTGACATCCCTAACTGTAACCCAAAGACACTTTATCCTGAATCACTTAGGAAATATGGAGATCTTTTCACCGGAAAAGCAGCTCAAGAGAAGATGAGGTTAGAACACAAGAATGCATAGGTGCTAGAAGAAGCTAAGGAGATACTGATGCAGGTTGTTCCTGATGTGAACATAGATGAATCCTCCCCAATCATTGATCAACTTGCATTGATCACCAAGGAAATAAATGGTCCATATATTGATACCAAGCAGAAGTTAGAACAAAGAGCAGGATAGAAGATTCAATACAAGCTTACTGAATAGATTAGCCAAGAAGTGATAGAGAACAAGGTAACACTTTCTGAGATTGTAACAACACTAGAAAATATTATTTATCAAGTACTTAAATTTTTTCAGAAATTGTGCACATTAGATCCCTTCACTACCGAGATTAGTGAAAGATAAAAAAATTAGATATTGATCTAAAGGATAGTGCTGGTCTTCTCAAAACTGAGAAACATGCATTTCAATTGCATTACTATAAGGTTATCCACACCTAGTGGTTGAGACTTGAATTGAAGAAGGAAGAGAATGGGATAAGAGATCAAGTAACTGAGCTTTAGGCTGCGTTACTACCGCATGCAACATTGATGCAAAAAATGTGACAGAGGCAAAGACTTTGATTGCCACCCCTGAGCTATCAGTCACTGAGAGCATATATGATATGCATGATCAACTAAACTTGGATTAGATGACCCTTAAGCACTTAAAAGAGGAATGGGAGAAACTCATGGAAAATCTCCAGAAGACCCATCCTGCCATTTTTGACAAGTTGTAAGCTATTTAATTTTGTCATTGATTTCAAAAAAGGGGGAAAATATATGTAAATGGGGAAAACATATATATATATATATATATATATATATATATATATATATATATATATATCGTGAGCATGTATAAAGGGGGAGTCATTATGTATGAGTTACTAGGTGTACATATAAAGTTTTTGATACTAATGCCAAAGGGGGATAATGTTACTCCATATTGGTTTTCAAGATTGTCATTATTATTCAAATTGCATAGTCGGTAACCGAGTCAAGATAGTCTAGTCGGTAATGATCACTGAGCGTAGAGTTAACCGATTATAGTGATCACCGAGCAGCATACACTGAGCACCGAGAGACACTATTCACCGAGTGAACCAACAATTACATAAAATTTTGTAATGGAACATCATTCTAGGTAACAAATTTTTGCCGAGCTGGATAAATTTTTACCAAGATCGAGGAGGACATTAATTGCGGGTGTAATCATTAATTGGTTGTGTTTCATATGTATAGATGATCAAGGTAAATTTTGTAAACTGTTGATCTTATATTTTCTAAGATATTGTAAAACCCTAATTAGGTCAAATAGTTTGATATATGAATGTCAAGATGTTATTTTAAAATGTAATGATTATAGTATGATCAAGTAGCCGCCACACTAAGGACATCTGAAGGGGAGACAAGGGTTTAAGCATAAGGATATCATTGAAGCATTTAGTTTAATCAAAACAAACGCAAGGCTACCGTATAGTATAGAATGTATTATCAATCACAGTAAGGTGATAAAATTATTGCACTTAAAGGATCTGATATCAACAATATTGAGATTGTATTAGTGAGGTCACAATTTCTTGTTACTCTCTAACAATTGTAACAAATTCAAAATCTCCTAACAGAGTGGACTTAACCGTCTTTGTATAAATCTCCTAACTGAGTGCACACATACATTGTGTTTCAAAATCCTTTCACAAGGTAGATCTAACAAATCTTATTGGTACTCCTAACAGGGTAAGATCACCAGAAGTGATCAGTCTTTGTAAGCTCTAACAAGCTACTTTATTACTGCAGTAGTGAAGCTTTGTGGGTTCCATCCCCACCACAGTTTTTATCTTCTAACAAGGGTTTCTTTGATACCAAAATACATGTGTTATGTGTATTTGAGTTTCATGAATGTTTTACTATTTTGATTTCATACATTTACATTTTTGCAATGGTATTTCATGTATGGTAAAAGCAAGCTACTCAGTCAGTTAATACAGTTTATGTTTTCAAGGATTAGTTTTGAAAATTTTTAAGGGCACTGATTCACCCCTCCCTCTCAGTACACACATTTCTATCATTCCAACAACTTGAACTTGTGGAAAGGGGCTCCCTATGCATCTTGCTACGCATGCATTATGTGCATAAATTTTTATAAGGAGTAATACTAGGCAATCCATCTATCATATTAGATTTTTGCATCAAATTAATATTGTTAATGTTGATATGACCAAGTTTTTCATGCCAAATATTCAAATCAATGGTAGTAAGTAAATAATATTTTAAATGATAAAACTCATAAAACATGGAAGAAATTATCATTATTTAATTTAGCATTAGCAATAACTATATTTTTCTTTGGATCAATCACATAACACAAGTCATTATGGGTTTTTATTTTATAATCTTATAAAAGCTTAGCAAAAAAGAGAGAGTTAGTTTTCAATTCAAGAACATACATAACATCATGCAATTTATCATTAACGACATTAACCACATTCACATCTTCAACCGCTTCTACTTTACAACTATAATCATCAACAATTTGAAGAGGAACATTAGAAGTATCATATTGCAAAGAATCAAATACCTCATTATGTGAAGTATAATGTTGAGAAGCACCCGATTCAATAATCCATTGAAAAGGTTTGGAATCACTATAAGTACAAGTAAAAGCATGATGAGATTGATTTCCATTGTTACTCAACTTTATAGGATTGGATTTATTTTTTTGAATTTGTTGCATTGGTTTTTCTCTTTTTACTTCTTATAATATGAGTTATTCCAATGAACATATTTACCACAATAATAATAATGAGACCTCTTAGAAGGATTATTTTATTTAGTATCATTACTATTATTGTGATAAGATTTTGAATTAGAATAATATTTAGGATTAGAGTAATGTTTATTATGAGACTTTGAACATTGATTATGATTCTTAGACAAAAGAATACCCGTTAATTTTAAGAGTACCAAACTAAATCAACTTAGTTTCCTTTTGATCTAACAAATTATGAAATATAATCTAACTGAATAGTTAATGAAGGAATAACTAGTTGAGCATAATTAATAGTAATGAAATGCGAAAATTGTCGATGACAACATTTTTAAAGAAAAATATGAATCCAAGAAAGATCTACAAGTTGAATCCTAAGCCATTTAATTAACTCCTAAGTGAATCAAACATTCATAAACACTCATCCAAAGTTTTGAAATCAATATACTTGAGGTCTTCTACTTGATCCTAAAGTTGGACCTTTCTTGATTTATTTAAATTTTCATAAGTTGATACGTGAATCAACCACGCTTCATAGGATTTGTGTGATTCCCAACAAGAACATAAAGTTCAAGAACCATTGAAGTTCCAATGAACACAAGGATCTCTTCATTTTGAGCCTTCTATTTTTCTCATTTGTCAGGACTAATAGTGGTAGTTGGTTCAAATGTCAAATTTGTCACAAAAACTAGCAAATACTTGAATCGAAAGATAAAATAATATGGGTTTTGCATGAGTGAAAATTAGAGTTGTTTAATTTAATTTAAAGAATAAAAGCTGACATGATTACAAGAAATGGGTTACCGGGAAAATAAAATTACCCCTTGATTAAATGAGTTAGGAAAATTCAAATAATACAATTTCTTTGAAAAAATTTAATAATATTATAATTTAAAAACTAGATATGAATTAAGAAAATGAATTTTACAAAAAAAATAATTTAGTAACTTTAATCAATAATACCAACTTAAATAAAACTTAATAAAGTAAGAAATTAAATTAATAATCTAATGGCATCGTGGAGTAGAGGTCGAGGGTTTCATGACATTTGAGGAAAATGATGGATTTGGGGGCGATAATGGTGTATGATATTGTAGAAATAACTACCCATGTGGAGGTCACCGAGAAGGGCCTAGGAGGATTTACAAGGTTGAGACTCTCGAGATAGGAAGGTATACAATGAGAGTCACATTGACAAGTTTGGGATAATGTAGAACAAGTGGGGATTATCAAGAATCTTAAATGTCTATAATGGTGGTTTCAAGAGTGTTGAAGGGAAGGAATAGAGATCAAAAAACTTGTGAGGAATTTATCACCATGAGAAGGAAAGACCCACAATGGTCAATAATAGGGTAGTCATAGTTTGTATTGAATTGGAGGCGTAGAAGGATACTGTGAATCTATACAAGGATCAAGCCTTTTTTATGAAGTGGAGAGGAGGTTGGCCAACCTTTTCCTGCATCGAAAAATGGTGTGATGAGAACTAGGGTAAGAATTTTGTCCTTAAAACTCACCCCAATGGTTTTTTTCCTGGCAATCAATGGATGTGCTCAAGAGAAACAAAGAATCTTATTTAATGGCCCCTTTTTAATGAGGGGTATATGATTTTTATATTAAATATTGGGTCTCAAAATTTAATCCCAAGCAAGTGACAATTGGGAAATCCATATCCGAGTGAAGCTCTATAATCTTCCTCATGAATATTGGAATGGGGAAACACTCACGTTTATTGGGATAAGATAGGTAAGTTTATGAAAGTGGATGAATCCATTGAACAAAAGGATTTCAATACATGTCTGAGGTTTTGTATCTCTTGGAAGCCATACCCTCCTTTACCTCACAAAATTGAGATTAGAACTAGTGAAGGCTATTGGTGGTGAGAATTGGAAGTGGAAGAAATAATAGATCAATGCAAGAAGTGTAAGGAATGGGGTCATCAGAAAGAGGATTGCATATTGGATACAAAAGGGAAGGGACTAGAAGGAGCATTGGAGGCTAAGATATTATCTCTTTCCAAATCTTGGAGGGTGATATTAGAGAGAAGCCCAATCTTCCAGAGAGGCGTTGGAAGACTCTTGTAAAGGTAGAGTTGAAGATGTCAGGGAAAAAAACTAGGTATTGAAGGTTGAGAGTCATGAAAATAATCCAAAGGAAGGGGATGCATAAACCAAAATATGTTATTATTGTCCTTGGGTTTTGATAAGCCTACCTTAAAAATTGAAGATTCAGAGGACCCTATTTTCCCAACTATAGAGAAGGTGCCTATTTGAATTTAGACATAAGAGATTGAATTAGCCAAGATCTTGATAGATGAGGATGTCTCTCAAAAGAGCCATGCTAAAGGAGAATGTTAAATGACTGCAAAATTTGGGTCTGATGTTGATAAGGTTATATTTTGAGTTGAATTAAATTTTAATAATATTGAAGAGTCGAGAGGGTAGAAGTGTGTCATGGGGTCACCAATATTTAAAGTTTTTCATATGTTGCTCATTAGAGAGCTAGAGCTTGAGCCTAACTTGTCAGATGGAGGGGAGGAGTGATTTTTTTCATCCATGGAAGATGAAAATGTTCTTGGTCCCAGAGATGTGATTGGGATTTTAGAAAAGAGCAATATTATCCAAACAAAGTAAAAAAACATAGAAATAAAAAGTTGCAGGCAAAAATTCAAGAGGAAGAAAATCAAACTAGGAGCTTTTGGAAATCATTGGCAATAAGAGGGGCCAGATTAAATTGAGATCTAGGAGGAACCTTTTCCATTCTAGGTAGAAATGAAGATAATTACATGGAATTTTAGGGGCCAAAATTCCCTTGAGAGACATTTTTTGATCAAAATGTTCTTTGATCAAACAAGACTAGATGTGGTTTTCTTGCAAGAACAAAGTTGTGTTAAGAAGAAGCTAGAAAGTATTTGGTGTTGGTAGGTTTTGAGATGGTTTTTTTGTTATCTCCTCAGGGACCTTAGGTGAACTAGGTATTATTTGGAATCCCCATTTGATTGATGTTGAATTAGTTGACCAAGATAAATCTTGGGCGTAGTTGGTGAAGCTCAAGCTTTTTCTTTATCAATATGTACGGTCTTATAAGCTCTATAGATAAGTGACAAGTTTGAGAAAATATTTTAGAAGTCTTCCAAGAATGGAAGCAAGAATCATTTATTATGGGAGGGGATTTAAATGCAACATAAGAAAGATGACAGATGGACCATGGGAGGTGTGCAGAAATATTTTTCAGGATTTTGTGATTTTAAATGGCTTTTGGGAGATGAAAGCACACAATGGATATTTTACTTGGACCAATCGAAGGCAAGGATTTTGCAACATCGTTGAATGATTGGATCATTTTTTCTTAGATGGTACATGGGTTTCCCTTATCTTGGTTTATGAATCCTCCATTCTTCAAATTAATGGTTCAAACTATTTCCCGGTATCCCTTTTCTTGCAAAGGGATGATGTTCCTTTGAGGTGTCCCTTCAAATTTGAAAATATGTGGTTGAGGGAGAATGGTTTTTGAGATATTTTGGAGGACTAGTGGAGGAACACTTTTCTCTTGGAAGGAAACAAGAATTACATTTTCTTAAAGAAGTTACAATTAATCAAGGCTAATCTCAAGGCTTGGAATCAAACACACTTTGAAGATATCTTTGCTAAGAAACAAGAGATTGAAGGATAGTTGGAAGCTTTAAAAAATAAAGTTATAAGTGAAGGTATGGATCAGGTGGATTTTCTTATAGAAAGAAAAATACTTAGAATTATTAGCCCGAGAATATATATACTAGAAAAAAAATTCATGCGAACATTGGATAAAATAAGGGGATCACAATAGAAATTTTTCTTGAAATTCAATCAAAGCTCGATGTTCGATTAACATGATTTATTAAATTAAACTTCCCAATGGACAACAAATTTTTGAGACTAAGGGGATCTATGTGGAAGAACTTTGTTTCCTTTTTCTCTTCACTTTGGGAAGTGGACGATGAAGGAGAGTTAGTTTATTATGAAGAAGCCTTGGCAGTAGTCCTGAATGTGATCTAAGAAGCACATAAAAAATTTCACTTAGAACCAGTGACAGTGCAAGAAGTAAATAAAGCCGCATTTTTCCTTGGAAGCAGATAAGGCCCTAGGGTCTGATGCATTTTAGTACTTCTTTTTTCAAAAAATTTAGAATATGGTCAAGAGGGATCTTTAGGAAGTGGTGGAAGAATCATGCAGGGATAGTTTTATTATGAAGGATTTCAATAATACCATGGTTGCCTTAATTCCCAAAAAGAAGGTGACTGACTCTTTTGAATATTATAGACTGATATCTCTATGTAACATGGTCTATAAGGTTATTTCCAAGGTTGTTGCTAACCATTTGAAATATTTTTCGTAGTGTATCATATCAAAGGAACAAAGTGGATTTTCCCCCAAGAGATCTATTGTTGAAGGCATTATTATTTTCTCACAAAGCTATTCATTCCATTGGGTTGAGTGGTCTTGCAATGATTTTTTTAAGATGGACATTAGAAATGCTTATGACAGGGTGGATAGGATATTTATTTTAAAATTCTTGGAGCAGTTTGTTTTTTCACAGAATTGGATCTCTTATATTAAAAGCCTCATATGCTATCCTTAGGTGTCAATCCTAGCCACTGATAGTCCACAAGGATTTTTTGAAACATCTCATGGTTTTTGGAAAGGGGACCCTATCTCCCCTTTTCTCTTTATTATTATGGATGAAGTTTTGGGGGCATTGAATTTGAAGCAGAGTGTGAATGGATTGTGGAAAGGGGTTAATTTAGAAAGAGGGACCCCTTTGACCTCTCATCTTCAATTTTCTGATGATACCTTGTTAATGGGGGAGGCTACCCTATGGGAAGTAAGAATCATGAAGTCAATCTTGATTAAGTATATAAAATTTTTTGGTGTAATGATCAATTGGTGTAAATCAGAGATATTTTACTTCAATATAGGCCCTGGCATTAGAAGGGATATTTTGAAGATTCTGAATGTTCAATTGGGATCTCTTCATATGAAATTCCTGGGGATTTTTTTATTTGTAGGAGTGTGTAGGTCAATTTTATGGCATGGGTTGGTGGATGGTTGTATGGAAAAAACGAAAGCATGGAAGAGTAGATGGTTAACTTTGGCAGGAAGAATTTTAGTGTTGAAATCACTAGTATAAACTATGTATTTTTTTCTCCATGATGTGTTTGAAAATTCCCCAGAAATTTATTTGAGCTATAGAGGCTTAAATAATAAAATTACTTTGGAATGAAAATCAAGAATATAATAAGTTACCATTATTGGCATGGGATAAAATTTGTAAGCCCAAATTGGCAGGGGGCAGGACTACGAAACTGGAAGCTAGTAAATGAGGCCATGAGAGTGAAGCTAGTTTGGAGTATGTATAAGTCCCTAGAGTAGAAGCGGGTTCATGTTTTAAAATATAAATATATGGATAGAAATGAGCACACTCATATCTTCACTATTAAATATTCTCCGATAGGGTCGACATTATGGAATTTCACAATAAGTTGTAGGCCTATAATCACAGATCATATTTCCTAGGAGTTGGGAAATGGAAAGAATGCCAAATTTTAGGATGATTCATGGGACAAAAAGGAAGTATTGATTAAAGTAGGTCAATTAGAGTAGATCAATGAAATAATTGAGACAAGGCGAGGAGAGAACCAATTTCCATGTTCCTTCATACGTTTTGGTAGGACTGGAATGAAAATGGAGAAATTTAAAAGGAATTGAATCTGAACGTGGATAGTGTAGAAGTGTTAATAAAATGAATAGTCTTATGACCAATATATCTTTTAGGGGATGAAGATCAGGTCATGTGGTGTGGGTTTCTCAAAGGGGAGTACTTTGTCAAGTTGGGATACAAATTTCTAGAGGAAGATGAAAATTCAGATGAATGGTCGGGGTCCTTATGCTAGAGTAAGTCGTGCCTTCCAAAGGTTAGTGCCTTTACATGACTAGCATTCCAAGGCATAATTTTAACAAGAGAGATATTATAAAATATTGTATTTTTAGGCCCCTTCATGTGCCCTCTTTGATACAACCATGAGGAAACTTTGGATAAATTATTGCTATATTATGAGTTCTCACAATCATGTTGGAAGTTTTAAATTGGCGAATTGGGATGACAATGTCTGCTCCCAAGAAAAATTATAGATCTTGGCCAAATTTAGTTTATACCTCATAAAAAGACTACCTCTTCTAGTATATGACAAGTTTCTCCTTGGACGGTAATGTGGGAGATATGGAAGGAGAGGAACAAAAATATTTTTAAGGGTAAGTCAAAAGGCTTAGTAAAGTTATTGAATCACATAGAAAGGGCCATTTTAGATTTTGTAAGTACTGTGACATCTCAAGTTAATCTTCCCAAAAATATTTTCAATTTAGATGATAGAATTATCCCAAAGAACTGACCTTTGATAAAATTTAGGTCCGTTAATAGGAAAGGTTGGGTTGATCCAACAGATCAAAGGAATATGAATGAGAAATGGGAGACTATGGAGGTGGGGTTGACAAAAATGAACTTTGATGGAGTGTCAAAGGGGAATTAGGGTCCTTCTGGAGCTAGGTATGTGGCTAGGGATAGTAATGGAAACATTTTGGCAATTGGGGATAATTGTCTAATAAACAAGTCAAATAATGAGATTGAGGTATAGGCTGCCCTTAAGGCTATTCAAATGGAAAATCATTTAAATGTATCAAAACTTCACTTAGAAGGGGAATCATTAATAATCATAAATTCCATAGTTAAATGGGAAATGAGTGCATGAAATTTAAATAAATATATTAAATAGACCATATTTCCTCATTGGCCCATTTGAGGAATTTAAAATATCCCACATTAAAATGGGTGGGAATGAAGTGGTAGACATGTTGTAAGGCCAAAGATTTCATTGCAAGAGGTGGTGGATGCATGGTTTTATGAAGATTTTTAAGATATAAGTGAAGAGATGTTGCCACTAGATGTGATGTACAACTGCACCATTAAGTGAAATCATTTATTTAGGTGACCACCTTTCACATTCTTCAAAGGCAGGAATAATATATATGGGTTGTTTTGAAGGCATAAAATTTGTGATATGTGAATTGGGAGTGTAGATCCAAAGGAAATGGAAGTGAATTTTACACTGGTGTGTGTCCAACAATAGTACAACTTCATTTGGACGATTAAGTCAAACGACTGAATAAAATTTGATGATCCTAAATTCTAGCAGATTATTGATGTTATTATGGGTGATGCCTTCATGAAGAGGAAGCATAGGTTTCGCACCAATATTGACATTGCCTCAACATTATTGGCCTAGGCCTTAGAGATTGGTTGGAGGGCAGAGGTGCAGCATGTAATAAGGGAGTGTAGTGGCTGATCATGGCGATGATGGAATCAAACATAGGGTTGTAGGTGCAAAATGACGATTAGAGGATGGTGGCGGGCATTGGGACTTTGGTGCAACCTTTTCTGGTGTGGGGTGTGTTTTAAAATTGAAAAGATCATCGTGAGGAAGTTCATTTGGGATGGATTTCATGGCTTGAGTACCTGGAGGCAGGGAAAAGGAATGTGTGTTAGATAGAGCAAAGAAGGAGATAAAGAAAGACAAAACCAACTTCAAGGTTTAATATAGATCGGGCGTAGGGTTAGCTCTCTTGGTCAAAAGAAGGGTTTTTAGCCATTTTGTTTATAAATTTGAATTTTGGCAAGGTGGTGTCATTTTTTCTTGTTAAAAGGCACATTTTGATGTAAAATGGTAGGGATTAAAATGTTTGTAGTGAAGTTTACTTGGAGCTTTCATCGTTAGATGATAACATTACCGACACTTTTTCATATATTTACTATCTTTTATAATTAATGAAAAATATATGACTACCAATTATATATATATTTTTAAATTTAGTTAAAATTTAATAACAAAAGTTAAAAAATTCTTATTATTTTAAAACAACTTCAATATTTAAAAGAACTTTATTAAAGAAAAATCTTACTTGAAACTAAATTTTTAACTTAGATCTTTTTTTTGGCAGTAAAAGGTTTATTTTATTAATAATTATTAATTGGGAAATGCTTGGCCTGGTCCAAAGGTAGTAACAAAAAATGTAACATTGTCCCTTAAAAAGGATAAACAAAGAGATCCATTAACAGATCACATAAGGTAGCAACACACTACAACTAAGGGAAGTGCACCTAATGATCTTGATAATTATCCCTTGCCTTAGAGTGAGATCGAAGGATCATATCAAAATATACATCCTTCAGCTTCCTCTCCTTTTTCCATTTCACAGTATGCCAACCGTGCTCAACTAGAGCAACCTTAGTCTACCATCCAACAAGACTATTTTCGAGAAGTCACACATGATCTTCTGTCTCTGAAACTTCCTGTTGGGCCTGATCTTCCCTGATTGCATATGCCTCTAGAGAATGAGCGCACATTGAATTGCATTTTTATTTTCCCTTAGGAGTAGAAACACTAGTGCTTAGTTGTAACTCCCTTTCCATCCCGACCAAATTGGTAACTTTGATGTTTGGTGCTGGTTGCACATCTTGCAAAGTAGATCCTTTAGAATTTTGTACCTTGACCCCCATAACTACCTTTAAGAAGATTTTTTGTTTCTCATTTGTTTTCTACTGTATAGTGCTCTTGAGTGGCATCTTTCCACAAAGAGGCTTCCTTCTGGGGTCTCACTTTGTCACATTTCACAGCCATATGACCTATTTGAAAGAATTAATACAACCAAAAGAGATTCCCTCATAATCCAATGTCTGTACCCAACATCCTTTGGAATTTTTAATTCTAATTTTTATAGGAAACCATTCCATAATAGTCATTTCCACTAAGATGTGTGCAAAATTAGAGTGATACAAGTTTGAGGAGCTCTTTTCCACCCTCAGGAAGCTCTCCAATCATTCCCCAACCACCTCAAGGAAAGAATCAAACCATAAGTCAAGCGAGAAGTTAGGTAGCCTTACCTATATTTGAATTTTGTCACACTTTAGTACTTGGATTGAAATTTGGGTTCCAAGGTTTCAACATTAGTGCATACTTCTCTTCCCAGCACCATACTTGTTCATGAGGATCTTTTCAAACACAATAGTGAAGAATCCCTTTGTTGGAGGGTAGATCTAAACACATCCAACAAGCATGGGCTCCTAGTTGTCATATATATAGGTATGCAGTTGTTGTAGACTTGTCCAAAAGCTTCTGAATCCTCCAATTAAACCCGACTTAGAAAAAAATACTAATTTTTGCACCACATCCTCATCCGCCTCCTCATTGAAAGCCACACATATTTATTTGGTGGATGTTGGAAATTATTTCTACCCTGATGTTTCAGTATGTTGGTGAAACCCTATCATTTTCTTGGCAGAGTGTCAAAGGGCCAGTGTCTGCTCGACCCCATAAACCCTAATTTTTTGGCTTCATTTTGGACCGTAGAAACCCCATGTGGGTTGTTGCTAGAAACATCTACATTTTGAAGACCATCTGGCCCCACCCTTGCTACAGAATGGGGACCCATAAGAAGAGGACCCCCAAACTCTTACATTTCCCTTTGACTTGCGCCCCCTCATTATTTTGGGGCAAATCAATCCATGAGAAGGCATGATTGGAGGTGTCTCCCATCTTGAAGAAATCCTCCTGTTATTGTAAATGCACCAACAATTTAGAGCCATTCTCCTTCAGCCCCTCAGAAATGGCCCCAATTTCTCAGTCAGACTTGTGTGAGCAGAAGCAAAGGATAGAGCCATTAGAGCAACATGGGAAGGAGCGGGTCCAACAACGAAAGCCATGCCTTGTTTTTTTTAAAACAATGTTGAACCTTGGTTGTAAAAAATAAATATCATACAAACAATGTGAAACTCCTAGGGAAACAACAAAATAAAACATGTTGAAATAGAGTCGATACAAGGAAGAGTAGAGCTCTAAATACTAAGAAACTTAGGACAAGTTTGAGTTTGAATCATGTAACAAGCAAGAGATATAAGGCTCACACAAGATAGAAATATAAGTAAAAGAAAAATTTGAAAAGACTTACAAAATCACAGTGCCAAAGAAGGAGAAGATGAAGTAAAGAGGAATAAGGCGCAACTGGAAAAATATTTTAGATCTCAATGAAACTAAGATTTGTGCTAACAAAGGTGAGAACAATGTGAAAGCAAAAAAAAGTAGCTGGGCAAAAGGCATAAAACAAAGGTTAAAAAAAATTAAATATAATCTAGAGTAATATAATATGTGCAGGTTTGGATTAGTTGATAGGTACATAATGAGTTAAAGATAATACTTGAGCAGATAGAAAAATAAGTGCTACAATAAGAATCACCAACAATAAAATTAGCTCATGATTGAGAAAGAAGTGTGAAAGCAAAGGAAAAACTTTAGTGTTGGATTTAATTTTAGGTAAATAGAGAAAAATATAAATAAAGGCATCGCTAGGCATTACAAGGGAAGAAACAATGAATAAATTTAATGTAGAAAGAAACCCACGTAGCTAATTTAGAAACTTATGCATCAATGTTTCTGTAATCTTAATACTTGAATTAATAAAGCCACCAACATGAATAGGAAGGAGAAAATGATAATGATGAGCCAAAATAGATAATAGATTTATAATAAAAAATGTAGAATAATTTCTTTTAAATCCAATCCTTACAAAAAATTGATAATGTTACAAAGGCATTAAATTAAAAACAAGTTTGTGATTACTGAATTAGACTAAAGATTGGATTGAAACATAACCTCCATGGAAACTAGAATAATTTGAAACTAAAAAAAATTAAAGTCCATGCAAATAAAATATTTTAGAAATCTAAAACTAATCAAATGAACAAAAAAAAAGTTAAAACCCTGCATCAAAACAAGATTAGACAAGCTCTTTTGTCTTCTTTTTCAAGAGTGTTTCCAATAATGCTCAAAGAAGTTGATAACCTTTCAACAATACAAGTTCAAGAACCTATTTTGAGACCATGAAAGGAAAATAACATGGAGAATAAAAAATGTACTAATCAATGAGGATTTTTTTGAAAGTAAATGTTACCATTTGGAAAACCAAACAAAGAACACGCTTACCTAGAACTAAGAAGGAGACACAAGATTTGTAAATGAAAAAAGGAAAGAAAAAACCCCAATATTAAGTAGATGACATAAATCCTAAAGAATATGCAATGAGAGGAAGAGAGAGTAAACATTTAAATGCTACATAAGAAGAAATGAGAGAGGCATCTCAAATATATAGAGGTGAGAGTGAAATTACTAATATAACTCCAAAGTCTAAGGATGCAATCTATCATCCTATGTGTGTGGAAAGTGTGAAAATCCTCATATGGAGGAAAATAATATTCTACATATTTGGGATAAAGAAACCGAGCTTTTCTCACACATGTGAGAATTCAATTAAGAAAAAAGACTTGTAGGTAAAAGAAATTATCTTTACAAAGTGTATGTGTGTGTGTGTGTGTGTGTGTGCACAAACACACACAACGTGTGCACTCTTGGTATTCTTGTGATGTAAAACATGATGCTTCACGACATGGCTTAATCACCTTTTGTGGATTCTATAATTCGAGTAGTTGTATCGAGCATTAACAGGTCAATATTTTGGTGAAATGAAAACCAAAAATATGTATTAGATCCTAGGTCATGGGTTCGAACCCTATGCTTGTACTGGGGGGATTGTTGCAAAGTTTGAGCCCTTGGTCTCCTTGTGATGTACACCAATGCTTTGGTTTGCGACATGTATTAACCACCTCTCATGGATTATATAATTCAAGTGGTTGTATAAAGCATTAATAGGTCAACATTTTGGTGCAACGACAATCAACAATACACACATACATGCACGTGTTTATATATACACACACACACATATGTGTGTGTGTGTACATATTTATGTGTGTATATATATGTTAGGATTAAACAATATTGAGGGGGGGGGGGGGGGAATCAGTANGGGGGGTGAATCAGTATTGCAACACTTTATTATTAAACTTAATAGATTCAAACTTAACCATGCAATTACGGAAATAAAGAGAACATGCACATAAATTAAACAACTCATAACACCAAGATTTGTTAACGAGGAAACCCTGGCCAAGGGAAAAACTTGGTGGTGATAGTACCCAAAAATAATGCACTAAGAGTATAATGTCGCTATTAGGAGACCTAGCCCTATTAGTGTATGCACCCTAAAATGGTTGCCTAGACTTTGGGCCCCATTTATCATTTTATCAAATTTTCAAATTTCTGAATCAATGCTTTGGAACATTTTCAATTCAAATCAATTTCCTTGATCAAATTGTAATTAATTCAATTATTTCAATATTTCCTAAGGTTTGATCATTTTTATCTAATTAAAAGATTTAATCTCCCTTTTAATTGAATAAAATTTATCTTATTTAATTAAAGTAAATTTCTCCCTTTTAATTGAATAAAATTCCTCTTATTTAATTAAAAGATTTAATCTCCCTTTTAATTAGATTCCTCTTATTTAATTAAATTCAATTTCCCCTATTTAATTAAATAAAATTCTTCTAATTTATTTAATTGAAAGAAAACCCCTTTTTTAATTAAATAAATAAAAATCCCCACTTAAAACACTTTATTTATTGAAAAATGCAATAAATTAAATTAAATTAAATAAAAATCCCTTTTTCATCACATCTTCCTAAGTGGTGGGTTTTTGCCTCTTAATCTCTACCATTGATCAATTCTTTTTGCCTCTTAATCTCAACCATTGATCAATTCTTTTTTGCCTCTTAATCTCAACCATTGATTATTTCTTTTTGCCTCTTAATCTCATTCATTCACTCTTCTTTATAAGGAAACCTCTCTTTCTCATTTGATAATCATCAATCAATCAATCATCAATCATTAATCATTAATCATATATCGATATTAGGTTTTCATAGTATTGTTATGTTGCAGGTTTGGAGAGCAATTTTGGAGGAGGATTTGAGCACTCAAGCTTGGATATTGCAACTTCTCTCTTCTTTTCTCATTCTTCTTGCATCCATGGATCCTCATGTAGATTAGATTCATGTTTATTTTCATAGATTAATCTTGCATTTGTATTTCCTTTTATAGATTTGGCCATGCATTGTTATCATTTAGATTAATTTCCTTTCATGCATTGCAATCATATAGAGTAGATCTAATTTTTATGCATTTGAATCTCTTGTTTCATGGTGTACTTGCATAGGCACTAACTAGGTCAATCTGAGGGCCTCCATTTCACACCTTTGCACTCCATGACTAGAGAGCTGTGGATCAATATTTGAGGCCTCATTCTTGAGCAACCTTGGATGGAATGATTCATAGAAGTGTGTCAACATTTTAGCACACAATTAGGAGCTGAGTATTACATTTAGTACAAATCCCTGTTAAAGAATAGAAACCAGGGGTAATACAAGGAGCTAACTGCTCTTACAATGCAAAATGATCTCTACAATGATTTATCATAAAAGATGAATTGTACAAGCATCTAATATGACTAAGTAATTCCAATAATAGCTTGCAACATCCTCTACATTATTCTTACATCCCAATGCATCCACATATATCACATCCTTCATCGCATCTAAAAACCATCTCTACATATTTACCTAATCTCATAATATGTCCATTCGGCTCACAAGAGCATCACCAAACATGTCCATGAACACATAACCCAATAGAAAATAAACCATGGAAGATCATACATCCACAAAGATAGGATAGGACCTGACCAAAATTTAAAGTAGCACTCCTGGAATCCACACATTACTCCCCCAATCATCGTGACCACTCATCTGCCCTATTCCACTGCTATACTGTCTTTGCATACCCAAAACATGTTGTAACTCTCACCAATAAACTCCAAAATACAAGTGACCTTAACTAAAGGTACAATACATCCCATAATACATCCATCTAAGCTTTCATGCTGTAACTCATCACATACTGTGCTCGCCAAACAAAACTATGCAACTGTATCCTGGACTTAGTCATTTTTTCAAAATTGAACATCCAAAACTGGACTATACTCCAAGCGACCATGCCAATAACTACTGTTTCCATAAATGGAAAAAAATATGCTATACTTATTATGCCACTTTCCAACAATCTCCCCCTTTGGCATTGATGACAACACTTAGTGAAAAATGACTAAGTGTCTAATGCCAAACTACTATCTATACATCTCTAATCATTCCTCTATACATTTTTCACACCTATTACTCCTCCTTTGACATCAATTGAAAAGGTATAATAAAAAATTTAACTATATACACATAAAAAATTTAGAACTTCTCACCAAAAACTCATACCATATGGAGTATATATTGGAAAGAGGTTTCCAAGATCTTTGCATTTTCTTCCCATGTTTTCTCCAAGGTCTGACCAACGTGTATTAAGCCATTAAAAGAAAAGGATTAAATCTTAGCATCCTTTAGTACTATAGGCATGACTTCACCAAGAGACTTCTTCATTGTCTCCATATCCTCAATGTGTTTCTCCAGAATTGACAGTTTCAGAGTGATTAGACTCCTCAACACACCAAATCTCCCTAACACTCTTCCTTTTTCAACTTCAAGCACACTGATTTTTTCCAACAGTTTGGACACTTCCTTATCCATCTTTGTAATTGACTGTGAAGAGGACCCACAATTATCTTCCAAGTCATTCAGTGTCTTCTCATCATTTTGAATTATGACTACTATATTCTTCATTTGGTTAAACAAATTTATACAATAGCTATATAAATTTCTTCCATGATCTATGTAAGAATTAACTTTAGTAATAGTGGTACCCAATATACCTAAATCCCATCTAATGGACTTGCATACCTATTCGAATTTATTTTCCATGTATTCTCTTTCAGATTTACAGCTGCGACCTTCTCCAATGAATCAAAGTGAACATAAAAGTCATCAAGGACTTTGTTCAAATTATCTACTGCATTATTTACATGAAAGGTGAAAGGTATGGGTATAAGTTTGTTGATTCTGTGTACTACCCTATCTAATACCTTTGAAATTTTCTTTGTTTTATGCTTAGATCTCTTGCAATACTTAACTTCAATAATAGTGGTACCCGGTATACCTAAATCCCATTTAATGGACTTGCATACCTCTTCTAATTTCTTCGCCATGTATTCTCTTTCAATTTTTACTGTTGCGACCTTCTCCAATGAATCAAAGTGAACGTCAAAGTCATCAAGGACTTTGTTCAAATTATCTACTGCATTATTTACATGAAAGGTGAAAGGTATGGGTATAAGTTTGTTGATTTTGTCTACTGCCATGTCCAATACGTTAGACTTCTTCTTTGTTTTCTACTCAGATCTCTCCTTAGCCTTAATAAAGGCCATTAAAGAAAACTTCATTAACTCATCCTCATCCATTCCATCAACATTAGTATTTAGAGGCTTATTGTCACTTGCCAACAATAATAGAGTTGAATAAGTAGATATCTCCTTAATAGGATTAGAAATAGGAATAGAGATGGGTATTTTTATTTCTTTCTCAACTTCAACCTAATTTTTAGCTTCCTTATTTCCCTCATCCATAATTTCCTTTATCTCTTCCTCTATACCTTATTTTTCTTCCTCATTCTTTCTTTCCTCAATAGCTTCTTTCATTTCTCCCTTAGTCAATGTGCCAAAATATATTAATTGACTATACTCTATGCATTGCTGCCATCTATCCCACGAACAATATCAACATTCACTTGAAAAGGGTCACCAACATCTAGAAAAGTTTCCAAAGACACAAGCACACCCACTAAAAATAAATCTGGTTGATGTACTACACTGTAGAACTAACTGTCACTATCTTCATCCATAGATGGTTCTTCTTGAATTTGTGCAGACTTGGAGCATTCACCAATCTAAATAGTTTTGGGCTTAGAAAACTTAGTAGGCTTGGTTTTCATAGGTTCAGTCTCTGATAGTACTTTATCTATAGCCTTTTTTGTTTCTTCTATCACATCCTTACACTTTCTCCCCATTATCTTTATTAGTCTTATCTTTGATCTTAGTAGGGGCTTAATTGCCTTAAGAATTCTATCATGTTATTTTTGTGATGTTACAGGGAACATTTTCTGTATGGATTTTACCCTTATTTTATCATCTCTTCAAGAGATAACTACTCCCTCGCTTCTAATCTATCAAATAACTCTTTTGGAATGCTACCATCTAGCTCTATGATGTTTTTCTTGAATAGTTGCATATAATTTATGACTGTATCTTCAATCAAAATTTTATCCTCATTATTGTATCTCTCATAGTATCTGGGTAGATGATCGATCTTACCTTGTCCAATTATTCTTTTTCTCAGTATTTTTAAGTCAGGCTTCCATAGTTGTCACTCTACTGGATTTTCTTGCACAATCTCTTCAACTTTCTTCTCAGTTCTCTCCTCTTCTATCTTCTTCTCCTCTACCTTTTGCTTCTTAGGTGGTGATTCTTGTTTAGGCTTAGAGGACTTGGTTGTCCTCGCAAAGTATCTACTACTTTCTTTTATGGTTTAACCACTATTTTCCTCTATGAAAATCTTTTAGGTGGTGTAGGGGTAGTATCAGGTACAATGACCATAGTCTGGGGTGAATCTAGAACTTCAATAGCTTCAGGAGGTTGAAGGGATGCATGAGAAGTGCTCACCAACCCAGAAGATTTATTTGTTGTCTTCCTCCTTACTTATTTTATCTCTTCTCTGATTATACATGCTTCCTTAGCTAGATCATCAACAACTTTTTCAAAATTTCTTTTCCTTTCTTCCTTAGTTATCTCATCTCTAACTTTAGTAAACTTTTCTTCAGAGGCGCCCCATCTTTCTTTAGTAGAATCAATCTTAGAAGATAAAACATGTTCAACTTGCATGGTGAGAAATTTTGCACTGACCTCATATCCCATAGGATAAAATCATTTCTTCCTAGGTTCTACTGCTTTGAAGCATACATAATTAATCTCAACCATGAAAAAAATTATATCCTTGTACTTCTCAGCTATTTCTTGAGGAATTTCGATTCTTTCCTTCATTTATCTCTGAAATATCTTGAACATGCCAAAGGGTTCTCCATCTACCCATGTACTCTTTTGTCTTCTATAACTTTTTCTTACTAGAATAAATGTGGGTTCATTGTCTTTCCATGCCCTAGGGTGCATTCTAGGAAAATTGTGTACTATATGAATATAAATGTGTATTAATAGTGATCCAAACCTGACTGCTTTTGACTTGTCTCGATTAATTTTTCTTACATTCTCCAGGAATTGTTGTCTGAATACTTCACACAAATTTTATTGTACATTTTCCTTCACCGTCTTATAGGCTATCATTATCACACCCGCAAAAACAAAATTAGGTCGACTTCTATAGTGTAATTTATAGCCCAACACCATTGAAGTAAGTCTCAAATCTTGCTAAAAGATGTCAGCAATTTTCATTTCTCTCTTATCCGACTTTGAATGTGTTAGGATTTCTACTTCCTTCTTCGTGTTCTTTTCAACCATGGGAACAACACCAGAGTTATTCAATCCAATTACATCATGAATCAAATTGCTGGTAATCTTAACACGTTTCTCTCCCATCCACAAAAATTGGTCATGGATTCTTCTTATAACAATCTTGATCCACTTTTCTTTGTCGATCTCATAAAGTTCTGTCATTTGCATGATGCTAAGGTTCTGAAAATGTGTGTACTTGTATGCACTCTAAAATGGTCGCTTAGACTTTGGTCCCCATTTATTATTTTGTCATTTTATCAAATTTCTGAATCAATGCTTTGGAACATTTTCAATTCAAATCAATTTCCTTGATCAAATTGTAATTAATTCAATTATTCAATTATTTCAATATTTCCTAAGGTTTGATCATTTTTATCTAATTAAAAGATTTAATCTCTCTTTTAATTAAATAAAATTCCTCTTATTTAATTAAAAGATTTAATCTCTCTTTTAATTAAATAAAATTCCTCTTATTTAATTAAATTATTTAATCTCCCTTTTAATTAAATTCCTCTTATTTAATTAAATTCAATTTCTCCCATTTAATTAAATAAAATTCTTCTAATTTATTTAATTGAAAGAAAACCTCTCTTTTAATTAAATAAATAAAA
>MU223725.1:51777-64705 GCA_018584345.1 Thuja plicata | reverse complement strand
ATTTAGATTAGATTTCATTTTCATGCATTCGAATATCTCGTTTCATGGTGTATTTGCAATAGACACAACTAGGTCAATCTGAGGGCCTTCATTTTACATTTTTACACATCCATGACTAGAGAGCTATGGATCAATATTTGAGGCCTCATTCTTGAGAAACCTTGAATGGAATGGTTCATATAAGTGTGACAACATTTATGCACACAGTACTCATCCTTCCAAGTTCCATCTTCTTTTATTATGTCCTTCATCTCCTGGAATATTTCAAAGTCTACTATTGTATCATACTTACAATGAATATAAGCCCTAATATTTTCAACATATAGAAGATATTAGGGATATATGTTGTATTGGATGATCGCCAAAAAGATAGAGATATTAGGGCTATATGCGTGCACCATGCGATCATAGATATAGACTTCAGATGCACTACAATGTCTATCTATAAGCTCATGTCAACTTATTTTGTACACAAGGGGCTAGATAGATTACTATTATGTTTCTCCAAAGCTCTCCCTAAGGCCATGCTAGACCATTTAGGTTGATGTGGAAATATTAGCATTAAGAAAGGCATCTATTGACTCTCCCTGAACCTTAGTCTCACTATGTTCTTTTTCCTTCCATACTTTTCCACTGTCCTTGCTTCCTTACTTTGTACAATTTGATTGAACTGATCCATATACTCAGCGAAAATTTTACCAACATTACCAATGTTCTTATTTATCACTATAGGTGGTCTCTTGTTGTTCACTGGTCCATTATGTCTTCAAAACTTTGTTGTGTCCTTGATTGTTACATTTATAACATGTAGGAGATGATTTGTTCTGATTAACATGCAATTTACAATTATTTGCAATGTGCCCAAAGTTGTTTCATTTGTAACATGTGATCTTGGTTGCTCTTTCCTCACCGATGTAATCTTTTTTGGTGCTTGATTGATTAGGTTTTATATATTCTACCTTCTTGTGCCTATATGCATAAAAAATGAAACAATAACCAAAAAAGGGATTATAAGGAGTCTTACCTCTACAATACCTCTTCATGTGACCAACTTTGTTACATACAAAACATATTCCTCTGAAAGGTCTCATCTTCTCTCTAGGTTCCTCTCACTGTATATGATCTTCTTATTGATTAAGTGCCTCATCTGTTTTGCCTTCAAATTTTATTTCTTGAGTTTTAGAACATTCAACTTCATCAAAACCAACTACAATATTGTCACCTTTAGGCTTTTGTTTTTCAAGTTTTTCATCAATCTTGTTTTTGATCGCATGAAGTTTCTCAATGTGATTCTTTGCTTCAACTTGTTCTCCTTTAATTTTGTGATTATATTTTTCCAATTCCTGATACTTGATTTTTTAATTGTCCAATTCAAGCTACATTTTTTCCATCAGAACATTGGAACCTATTAAGGCTTCATCAAGTTTTTTCTTTTCTTCTTTCACTTGTTTAATTTCCTCAGCCAACAGAATAGTGGTAGATTCATGTTCCTTCTTTAATGCTTCCTTTTCTTGTTTAAGCTTCTCAATCTGATCTAATGACTCATTCTCAATCTTCTCAACAAGTTCATGTCTCTTGCTCCTAGAAATGTCAATATGCTCTTTGAGTTTCTTGATGTAATCTTCTTCTTTTCTAAGCTTGTATTTCAATTCAACATTATCAACTTTATCTTTATCCAGGTTTTCTAATGCTGCTTCAAAATTTTCTTCCAAACTACTTGAATACATCTGGGTCTCCCTTAAGCTGCTAGAATTTCTATCCAAGGGCCTCAAGCTCTGATACTAATTGTTTAGATTAATAAACAATAAGGGGGGGGGGGGGGGGGAATCNTCAAGCTCTGATACTAATTGTTTAGATTAATAAACAATAAGGGGGGGGGGGGTGGTGAATCAGTATTGTAGCACTTTATTATCAAACTTAAAGTATTACATTTAGTACAAATCCCTGTTAAAGGATAGAAACCATGTTAGGGTAATACAAGGAGCTCACTGGTCTTACAATGCAAACCTGTCTCTACAATGATTTATCATAAAAGATGAATTGTACAAGCATCTTCTATGCTTAAGTAGTTCTAGTAATAGTTCGCAATATCCTCTACATTATTTTGACATTCCAATGCATCCACATATATCACATCCATCCTCACATCTCAAAAACATCTCTACATATATACCCGATTTCATAATATATCCAGTCAGCTCACAAGAGCATCACTAAACTTGTCTAACACATGACACGTAACCCAATACAAAATACACCATGAGTGATCATACATCCAGAAAGATAGGACAGGACCTGAACAAAATCCAAAATAGCACTCTGGAATCCACATGTTACTCTCTCAATCATCGTGACCACTCATTTGCCCTGTTCCACTGCTATACTATCTTCTTCTACCCAAAATGTGTTGTAATTCTCACCAATCAAATACAAAATAAAAGAGACCTTAACTGAAGGTATAATACATCCCATAATACATCTATTTAAGCTTGCATGACACAATTCATCACATACTGTGCTCACCAGGCAAAACTATGCAACTGTATCATGTCAACTACTTCCTGGACTTAGACATTTTTCCAAAATTGAACAACCAAAACAGGACTGTACTCCAAGGGACCATGTCAATAAGTAGTGCTTCCATAAATGAAAATATATATGCTATACTTATTAGGCCACTTGCCAACTATATATATATACATACATATATAGACATACACACACACACACATATATATGTATATATATATATATATAGACATATATATATGTGTGTGTGTGTATGTGTGTATATATATGTATATATGTATACACACACACACACATGGGTAAGTGCACAAAGATGGGGACCAAAAAGTGGTATAAGATGTCACTTTTTTTTTAAAATCAGCAAATTATGAACCAACAAATTATGAACTTCGATGAGAAATTGAAGATAGTTAGACTCAAAATTTCAAGATGTGACAAGAATAAGAGTTTTATCACTTTGAATCTAGTTTCTAAACTACTAATTTATTTTGAAAATGGTGGAGATTAAGACCCTCAAAAAGTTGGAGCACAAAAAGTGGTCCTATTTTTTGTGATAAAACATAACATAGCGTCTAACATTCTCCCCCTAAAAGGTTAAATTTTTTTTTTGAATTTTTTTAACTGCTCCATTAAGAAGTTAGCTAACACCACGTAGTTTATCCTAGATTTGTTTGCTAATTTTTTGATGAATTTCCAAAGTGGACACATCCTAAAAACATGAAATTTGTGTGTTCTCCCCCTAGAAATCATTTAAAACTAATCGAAAATCAAAACTTTTTTTTAAAGTGTGTAGAATGGAGTCTAGTATCTAAAAAGGTAACTTGTTTCAAAATTTGATGAGTGAGCCAAAATCTAAGCCCAAAATACTACACGTTGGGTTTTGAAAAAAATCAAACATACTTACAAATTAAATTAGAGATGAAAATATTAACATAATCTTAATTCAAAATAAATTATATGGTTAGATAGCTAACAGAGAGATCTAGATTATCACATCGTCTGATTTTGTTGTTTTTGAACAATGTGCAAACCTGACGGGGAAGACACACAAAAATATGAATTTTTTGTATGTTTGTTGGAAAACACATCTCACTCCTGTTTGAATCCTCCAAGCCTATGGATTGGATGCCTAAGGAAAATATAATCCTTAGGTTTGGTTGATCCCAATGTAGTTAAAGGATGCATGCCAAATATGACAATAAAAACACACAAAATAACTTCTAAATATGGCATGTGCCAAATGTAAAAATCCAATATTTCATTGAGAAAATGGTGTGTGCCATGAATTTTTGTGTGGTTCTCAAGGTGCGCATCCCCTGGACTCTGCAAGGGGCACTTCCCCTTGACCCCTCAAGGGGCGTTGTCCCTTGAACATGCGAGAGACATTGGCCCTCAACCCTGCAAGGGGCGCTTTCCGTTGACCCCGTGAGGGGTGCTGCCTCCAGACCACCGCAAGGGGTGCTTCCCATTGAAACCCATTCAATAATTTGGGGGGGAAACTATGTTGATAAAAATGGGGAAAAGTTAACTTCCAACTCTAATTAGGCTCCATATATAAACATTAGGGTTTAGGTGAAAGGGGGAAATGGGGGAGAGGTGGGGAAGATGGAGAGAAGGAAAAGAGGGAGAGAGATAGGGGAAAGAGAGAGGGACAAGGGAGAAATGATTTGGGGTTGATGAATTATGGTTATAGGTTTTAGGGTTAGGGATGAGAGAGAGAGAGAGAGAGAGAGAGAGAGAGAGAGAGAGAGAGAGTTTTTAAGGGGAGATAAATGTGAGAGAGTGAGAGAAGGGGAGAGGGTGAGAGAGTTAGAGATAGATGGTAATAAGGATGAAGAAATGACTTGAATTTAATGTCTTTCCAAGTTGATGTTTTATTAGAATTTATTTCCCATTTATGTTTTAAAGTTGCGAAGAATGTGAATCAAATATAAAAATTTTCCCCATCATTAGAAGTGACATTCATAACTGCCTTTGAGTTAGAAAATTGTGAAGAACCAGAAGGAGCTGCGCAGTAAGGTAGTTTGAATCTTCTAGTTTACAAAGGTTGTTGCAGGATTTTGATGAAAACAACAGGTGAGTTTCCAGGAACACCTCTTCAGCTGTCAATTGTTTTCATTCTTAAAGAAGAAATGGAGGCATCTTAAATTGTTTTAAGCATTATTTTATACTTTTCTGAATATTTTTGTGGGGTTATTATATAAATTCAAAATCAGGACAACTCTTCCAAAAGTGGAGCGAACCTCTTGCTTAGTTAGTAACCTACCTGAGATTGAAGATACCTCCCTAGCCTAGGCTGAATTAGGGGAATTCAAAGAAAGAGAAAAGAACCCTAAACTCAATTCCATAATGGAGAAAATGGTATAGAGTGGATTGTTAGAAGTTGCAACCTTCCCTTTTGTAGCACCTTGCCTAGAATTAGTTGTCAAATGCATGAACATATACGATAAGGAAAATAAGAGAATCCTTAAGGTTGATGGTTCTACTCTGGTTGATATTAATAGAGAGAATGTAATGAGTGCTATGGATATACTTGAAAAAGACCCATATGAGAACTGGTCTATTATTTTAGCCTATTCAAATTTTTTAGAAAAGGCCCAAATTTATAGAAGTGTTATAGCCAGATATTGTCTTTTGAAAGCAGAGAAAGGCGGGTCCCATCTGCCTAAGCCCTTGACTAGAGAACAACTTATTGCAGATGTAAATTTTATGGTGATTCTGTTGAACCACATCAAGGGTAATTCACATGAATTTCATTGGGAAGACAATATGCATTTCTATATCCAGGTTTTTCTAGGGGGAAAGAAATATCTAGACAAGGCTGAAGTTATGGATGAAAGATTGAATAGTAAGTTGGAAATATTTGTGGGGTGCAAAGTATTTTAAATATCTTCTTCTTTTTTCTACATTCTGGCCTCCTCAAGGGAATGGTATGGTCTATATCATGAACAGTAGAAGGATAATATAAAAATTTATGATTACCATCCTCATCTTTGAGAGCAAAGGTGCCCACAAAATTTTATGAGAGTGAACAATGTGTTTGAAGGACGTCTAGTTTATGAGCTTAGGGGAAATATCCAAAAGAGAATGTCAACAGAAGCAATACAGTTTGTAAGCATATATGTTAGTTACTTCATACAGTTCACCAAATTCACATATGGCTGAGTAGGTGGGTTCACTGGAAAACCTTATAAATTACACAGGCACATGCTTTATAGTCATGTGATTATGGAGGTTTCTAGGCAATTAGCTTGCATTGACCAAAGGTTAAAGAAGAATGAAAAATCCGGAGTTGAGTTCCCTGTTGAACTCAGATATTATAGTTGTAAATCAATTTCAGATGGATTGAAAGTGGAGTCAAAATTCAAGAAGTTGAAATTGTAATTGTACACAGCTAGGCCTAATTTTGATAGCAGAAGTTTTGTCACCGAGCATTTGAATATTGAAATTTCTTTTCTTCACGTAACCTAATTGGAGAATTTTTGGGAAAATGTTGACGGTGAATATGAAGTAAGAAAAAGGGTGTGGTCTATACTTAGCCTGAATCAAATCTTTAACATGAAATGAAACATGAACATAACTGCTATTAAGGTTCAAGAGGATGAAGAAGTGCTCAACTCAGATTATATGGAAAAGGTTCAAGATCAACCCCTTCCTGAGATTGACTGGAACAAAATGGAAAATGATAGTATTCAGTTCAAGTCATTCAATCTAATTAGAAGGATAGAAAGATGGATTAAGAGTTGTCGAAATAAACAAACCTTAGAAGATGAGCCTCAAATTGAAACATCCATTGAAAGACCTATTAACCCTCTACCACCACCTCCTTCTCCATATAATGAATGTGTTGATGTTGTAGGTGTAGGATGTTCCATTAAAATTGAGATCCCAGACAGAAAGAAATCTAGGAAGAGTTCTAAAATCCCATCCCGCAATCGCGTAACTAGATCTAGGAGAAAGAGAAAGGGAAGAAAGACTATGTTAGAATAAGAGGTGATCAATTTGGATTCCAGAGAGGAGATAAGGGCAGATATGTACAGTCAAGTATCAAAAAACCCAACAAAGAGGATACTCAGGGCACTTGGGAAGCTGAAAAAAGGGTAAAAGAATTGGAAATGGAAATGAACATAGATTTATCAACCACTCTGATCATCCCTGGTCATAGTAGTTTCCAGACACCGCCACCGAGAGGTACCCCTGTTACACCCAAATGGTTAGAAGCTTCAATGAGTAGGAAAAGGAGTGTAGTTCTAGTTTCAGTCCCTATTGAAGATATGGTTAGTAAGTATTTGGGGAAGGCCAACAAACTAAAGAAATTGAAGACTCAAGCCATGTTTGATGTAGATAAGAAAACTGGGCACTGGCTTGCAAAAATTGCTCGACCCGTAAAAGACAAAGGTGTCGAGGATGCTACCACTAAGGATTTCATTGTCAAAAAAGTAGATGTTGGACTTGCCACTAGATCTGTAGATGCCAAACACTTGGAAACCTCTACAAAGCGTATGTTATCCTAAACATTCAAGGATGAGAGAGATAAAAGAGAACTAAAGGTGACTCTGAAATAGATGAAAGAGTATATCGATGCCATTCAAAACCAAACCATGGTGCCAATTGTTCAAGCCTTACACCCATTTGATCCCAAATCTCCAATAAGCCAAAATATCCTAGAGCAAGTCTAGTTGAAAAAAGTAATTGTAGATGCCTATTATGAGTGGTTAAACTCAATTATTCAATAGGGGATCGACTACATCACGAACCTGGTCCAAGTTCATGCAACGGAATTGTAAACCAGTAGGGAACTTGAAGCAGAACTAGCCATTTGGGAAAAAGAGAAGGTAAAGTGGGATGATGTAGTAGCTCAAATTTCTGAAGTAAAAAAATATGGTTTTATAAAGTTCTTGAAGGAGAAACCGCTGAAAGAGATGGGTGAAGATACTCTATGTGTTTCAAAGAAAGACATCAAATGAATAAATTCAATCATTGAGCATGGTTTTGGAGAGTCTAAGAAGAAATAGAAGGAATTACTAGGATTAATGAGCTTCATGCATAAATATTTAAAATGTATCAACATTTGTTTGCTGAAGGAGGATGGTAAAACAATCATGGATGTTGATGATATGTCACACACATTCAAGGCAAAAATTTAGTCTTTCAGGAAACTCAAGGAACTAAACATAGATGAATTCACATAGTTAGCAAGGATCAAAGGCATGGTAATAGTCTGTATGGATAATTTGGGGTCACATGAAAGGAAAGTGATGCAGATCAAAAGAGATAAAATAATCTAGGAACCGTGAATTACACACTTAGGAATGCCGCATCATCAACTGATTATGGATCTCTCAGTGACCTATCTTGAATTTCATAAACTAGTCAATGAAGCCATTGTGTCCATGACATGAGACGTGCCCCTAAATTCCAGCAAAAAATTGATTATTTTTCTATCTTTTTCTTTCCTAGTTAGATTGAATTAGTTGTTAGAACTACCCACCTATGTGTGGAAGTTTATTATCTTTTACTCTGGTTAAAAACTATGATAACCTGGAAACTATAAATATGGTTGAAGAAGACTATGGAAAGGTCTGAACATTTTTTTTGGATAGCATAAGTATAGTATAGTTATAGTTAGTTATTCTCCTAATTTTGTGATTGCAATGATTTGTGTGAAAAGAATTTTATCCATGAATAGAAGGAGGTTTAGTGCAAAAATGGAAAATCTATGAATTTTTTGTGGTTCTATTCTTAATCTCTGTTGGGATTATTTGTAAATTGTAGTGGATGTTGTTAGGAATAAGGCGTCTCAACCTTGGATAATTCCTATTCTTATTATTTGTTTTGTAAAATGTATTTCTTGCAAATAATGTAATTAAGTGTGAGTGTACATGTCTAGTTGGCATGTTGATGTGTCACTCCACTTGATGTGTCAGAATCTTGATTTGTGTGTAAGGAGATCATGGATGAAACAGTTATGAGGGATTCCTATGACATGTAAGAGCTATTTCTAGAAGATTCAATGACGGGTGAAGACATGCAATGACATGTGGCAACTGATAAAGTGGAGTACTGTACATTCTTCCACAATCGTGGGGTTTGGGGCATCACCCCAAATTTTTTTTAGGGTTCCTATTTTCTTAGAGAATGGTAAAACCCTAATACGACTATCTTTGGAAGTTTCCCTAAAAAGGAAAGTGCATGATATAAGCATTTTTTAGGGTTGGAGACAGATATAGGAAAATATGTATGGTTTGTATGATCTGGTGCTACTGGATTTGTCTTTGAGTGTCGATTATCTCTTGAAAGAACTTGCATTGCAAGTGTGTTGTAACCGTTGTGTTGAAGATAATACATTGTGCAGGTTTTGGAGTGCTGGGGTTTTTTACCGAAAGGTTTTCCCCAAGGTAAATCATTGTTTCATTCTCTATTTTCTATATGCATGGTATATGGCTGCAATATCATTGTTAAAGTAGTTAACGAATATGAAATTGTAAGGATTTAAAATAATTTGCACAATACTTTCCTTTAGAGATTAGTGTAGGAAGCTGTTTCCGCACCTGAGTTTCCTTACAGATGTTTATCTTTATCATTCTGGTAGATTGCATGCCAAATTATGGAGATGGTGCATGTGATTAGAGATTAGTCTAATAGTTCAATAAATCATTGAGCGCTCTATTATTTTAAGATTAAAGTTTATTTCCTGTATTTATTTCATGGTTATGGTGAATGCAAAAAACCTTCATTACTTTCAGGTCAAAAGTATACATTCAATTTTATTTTCCTATTTTTGATTCATTGGAAATCATAAGGGTGGCTACACCATTAAGCATAGGTTGAACTTCAACAAGTTCTTCCAACTATAGTGAAGTTTGTTCTTCACACCTGGGCATGTGAGTTTACATCTAAATATATACAAATACATATATTTTTTTGTGAAGAAAAATCTATTCACTAACAATTTTTTGGCGGCTCCATTGGAGAAATGAACTTGTAAGACCAGTCATCACAGTGATGAGGTAGGATGGTGTTACCACATGAAAAAATATTCCCCATTCTACAACTAAATCTTGGCTTCCAAGACCAGAAATAGGACATTGTAGGTCATCTTAATACCCTTTCCTGGAGAGTACAAACTAGTGTTGAAGACTATAGGAGAGTCAACCAAGTTTTGGAGAGAGAAGAAGAACTACCTGATAATTTAGATCGATTCTTGTTGCAACAGATACAAGTACACATACAAGTAATCTTAGAAAATAGAGACCCTAATCCTCCTACACCAAGAGCTCTTGCACTTGTGAGGTAATCTTAGAAAAAATGAATCAAACTGGAGTCATGACCCTACACCCGGTCACAAAGAAGGGAAGGTGTCTTTGATGCCATTTTTTAAGAAATTTAAGGGGTAGATTTTTCTGCCAACCTTACTCCTAAAAAAAGCTAAGAGTTAACCTATCTCACCCCCCAAAGCCACTATAGTTAACACTGGTAGTCCTTCTTTTCAAGTTTTAGTCTGGTCTAGGATCCCTGTTCCTATTTCAGTCAATCTACCACCAACAACTCATCAAATGGATTAACCTTGGGGAGCTACTGCAAGGCCCCTGAACCTAAGAGACAATTTGAACCCTCTACCCAAAAGAGCAAGAGATGTTTTACCTAAGTTCAATGGTAATGGAAAAATTTCCATTGAGGATCATCTAAGCACATTCAATGCAACATGTAGGATTTTAGCTATCTAACATGAATATGTAGTTGTTAGATTGTTTGTTCAAACTCTTACGGATACCGCATTGGACTAGTTTTATCACTTGTCCAATGGAGTTGTCATTAATTGGGATTATATGAAGGATACCTTTGAAACTAGATTCAAAAGTGCAGAGGATGAAACCACTCAGTTGGTTCAACTAACACAGATGAATAAATAAATGACTAAACCAATCAGAGAATTTGTAGAAAATTTCAATGGACTGGTTCAGAGAATCCCTACCGCCAAGAGACCCATGCCTGAGAATCTAAAGGGGTTCTTCCTTAGTGAAATGCCACCTGAAATTTCATTACATTTGAAGAAGGAAAGAGTAGAAGACTTGGCCACTGCTCAAGCGATGACAATATAATTGGAGGATGATTTAATTACGACTAGAAAATGGAAAAAGGAGGTTCAAGTGCCTAATGCCCAAGCTTCAACGTCAACTTCATCTGATCCAGCAATCCAGAGATTGATGAATGATGTTATTTATATTACAAGACAACTTCTGAAAGGAAGTAATTACTACCCTCAACCTTACCAAGATGCCCCTAGAAGGAATCCTAATCAGACTGGTTATGGTAATTGAGCCCTACAGTTTCCCACATCTTAGCAAAAATTGACAATTGAACCTTCTAGTGCGAAGGGAAATATGTGTATCTTCCACCTTACGGATGATCATGATGACAATACTTGTCTGGAGATGGTATGATATGTACATCTGAATAGTTAGAAGGAGAAGGTAGAAGAAATGATTGAAGAAGAACAACTTCAGGATCATGGTAACTCTGTAAATACTACATGGAGTATGAATCTGACTAAGAAAGAGCCAGAGACATTTTACTCACCTTATAAGATCCTTCTTGCATAGTCTTAACACATGGGAAACAAGTTTCCAAACCTCATAGTAATACATCACCCCCCAAAGTGATACATAAAGGTAAAGAAACTCACTTTTGAACCAATCTTAGAAAAGTTCAAAGCTCAAATACTTCTGAAATTCAAATTATAAAAAAAGTTGAACCTGATTCATTGTTTGATGTTGTTAGAAATTCAAATTTTTTTAAAAGTAAGCCAATCCTCCTTAGCCCAAAATTCATCCAAAAAAATGCAAGCCAAAGAAGCTTCCCCACCAGGACCTACTCTTGTGCTTGAATCCAAATCTGAACCTTTCTATATCTCCCTATTCATTCATGGCCATAAATTGAATAACTGTATTATTGATTCTGGAGCCTCATATAACATTATGCCCTATGTTGTTTCCAAAGCTTTAGATTATCCGCTCACTTAAAATTATGGAAAATGTTACTCCATGGATGCTAAGAAAGTATGATTTATTGGCCAGATAGAAGATGCCTAGATTGCTTTAGCGGCTCACCCCAATAAGAAAACTATGCTAACTATTCTAGTTGCTGACATTCCTGCTAGTTATGGTATGTTGTTAAGCAAGATTTTTTGCAGGGATCTTGGTGGAGAAATAAATATGGATTGGAGCCAAGACACCATTCCAGTGGGAAAATAAAATGTAATTGTACAGCCATAAGGGAAGTCTAAGTACATGATGTTTCCATCTGAGGACCCCTGAGCTCAAATTCTACACTAATTTTGCGTTTGGAAATTATCTGATACTAGGAGAAAAGGATGTTGAGATACCTAAACCTGAAGATAATGAGGCATTGTGGACCATGGAGTTTGATGGGAGCTATGCTTTGATAGGATCAAGGGAGAGACTGGTCTTGTTATCACCTAAAGGGGATAAATTTTATTACTCTTTCAAACTGGAGTTCAATAACACAAACAACACCGCCGAGTATGAACCTCTGTTTCTTGACCTAATTGAAGCTAAGAAGAAAGAGATTAAAATCCTAAAGGAAAGAGGGGATGCAAATCTCATTTTAAAGAAATTTAAGGGTATCTTTACCATTATAAATGAGAGATTGAAGAATTTGAAGCATTTTCTATAGAAGCGATCCCAAGAGATCAAAATAGTAGAGAAAATTCCTTAGCTTTTTCAGCTTCTTTGCTCATACCACACCCAAATTTTGAGAAGGATGTCTATAAAATATAAATTATCTATAGACCCAATGTGCTTGAAAATTTAGAAATTTGGAAGGTCTTTCAAAATGACAAAAAAATTAATAAGTTCTTACAGAACATGGACATGTTCATGGGCACTTTCTTTGAAGGCTCCTAATCAACTTGTGGTGAATTTTGTCTAGATCTAGGAAAAGATGTGGATAATGGTGTTATTTAGTTAAAGGGGAATAAAATTCCCAAGGGTCTGGTCTCTCTCTCGAACCTGTTTGATTGGTGTGATGTATTTAGAGGGAAACAAGATGCTCAGGCTGAAGCAAATTCAAATGAACATGAGAAGATCAATATTGGTGACATGGATGATCCAAAGTTTCTCAACCTAGGGAAGTTTTGTTCTGAATATGAGAAGGGGATATTTATTCATCTACTAAAACAATATAGAGATGTCTTCACTATTAGAATTGATGAACATCAATACAACCAAGATCACCTGCATGCAAAGACTATTACAAAGAAGAAGAAGCAGACAGAAGAGAGAAGGATCCAGAAAGCTATGGCGGCCGATAGGCCAGAGACTGCAAATGCATGTTGACAGAAATTATGTTCTATATTCAACAATGAAATGATTTACAA
>MU223725.1:27118-38036 GCA_018584345.1 Thuja plicata | reverse complement strand
CATAGCTCTTACGTGTCATAGGAATCCGTCATAACCGTTTTAGCCATGATCTCCTTACACACTATTCAAGATGCCGACACATCAACATTATTTGCAAGAAATACATTTTACAAAACAAATAATAAGAATAGGAATTATCCAAGGTTGAGACACCTTATTCCTAACAGATATATGTGTGTGTGTGTGTGTGTGTGTGTGAAGAAAAATATTTTCACTAACAAACATTGATTAAGATAAATTGAATACTGGAGGAGGGGCTTCTTACCTTGCAACTGATCCAAAAGTGATTGATGACTATTTTTTCAAAAATAATAGAGTGGGGGAAACACAAGATGACAATGCCACTATAAGATCTTTCTTCTTTAACACTTTCCACTTTCCATCCCTTAGGTCATTGAGAAAAGAGGTCCATATCAGGGATTTTCTTTTATCCTAAATTAAAAAATATTAATAATTGAGATGGCCATATGACATTTGACCAATCATTTCTTATTATAGTCTTTAAGGTACCTAACATTCCATGGAGACATCTTCATTAGTATCTAAAAAGGGATCAAATCCTCCCATTTATAAAATTATTTTATTTTTACCTAAACTTCCACTTCACCATCCATTTTCACTTTTCTTAGTTGAGTTTATTGCAATCAAGAGTGTTAAAGGTAGTTTCCTTTTGATTGATCCCAAATTTTATGATTGAGAGAGAATTTGTTCCAATCTACCAAACCTTTTCTTCCTCTAAAGCTAGATTACCCTCTGATTCATCCTCAATTGCATTTTTCATGAGACGAGATAAACTATGATTGGTTTCATCTTCTAAATATTCTCAAATATATCCCTATAATTTCCATGAGAATTCTTTATGTAAGGATTTTAGAGTTAGAGAAGATTGTATGATGCTTGAAGAGGTGATGCTTGGGAGGAATGCTAGTGAGGAATGAAAGGGACTATTGAGGAATTGCTTGATTAGCTAGTAGTTATTCCTAGAGGAATATATTTGACACTTAAGGTATTAGCCTTAATATTGGCTTCCAATTTTGGCCATGGTCGAAAAAGTCGAGATCTCCTATTTTGAAAAGAAATCCTTCATTCCAATATTTAAAGAGAAGGTTGAAAATCTTGATCTACACCAGATGTTTACCTATTGTTTAATGTAGGGTATTAAACTTAGGATCACAATCTTTGATATAGAAGCATAACCTATCTATCATTAACAATTTGTGAGGTAATATATTCTTTTTTAATCCAACAAAGGCACACTACACCATAACGAAGAAATTGTTGAGCATGGATTTATGGTAGAATTTTGCACCTCACTTATGTTTCTACCAATTGTGAATTTTCAACAAAGCGGGACATTTACCAACTCCTTTCATGAAAAAGGATATAACTAGACACTAGTACTAAGATCTTGGATAAATGGGATAAACTTTGGGGATCATTGTTGTTGATCATGGGAAGATTAAGGTTTCTATGAGACCCATGGAGAGAAAGAAGACTTTGAAGGCCTGCTCTAAAATCATTTAGAAATTTGTGTGGGATCAAGAGGGAAAGAAAGAAAGAAATAAATAAATTTTAACGTTCACAAGGCTAAAGATAGCCTATGTTCTCTAGTTTCCACAAGGAATCTGGTGCAAAGAGTCTAGAGTTCTAGTGATTACTCTTCTTCAAGTTGTTAATCAACTTCCTTGAACCATCCAATGGTTCCATCCATCGATGTCTTCTTCACCAAGATTTCCCTCCTAGGCTCTGATTTCAACTTGCCTCCTAGGTATAGTTGAAATGATGAAGAAACAATACCAAAACCAACTTCAACTAGTCCAACTAGTCCTCCATTTACCTTGTTTTCTCACTATATTTCCCTCTAGAACCCTAAATCATTTCTTAGGATCTTTCCCAAACTCATCTCAGGCCCTTTCCTATGTTCTTGATACCTTAAATTTCCATTTGAAACATTTCCAACACTTCTGATTACCTTAGCAATCAATTTGCTATCACACCCTCTAGTAGTCCTAATTGGGCCTAATTGCATTAGATCTATTTTCACTATTTTTGACCAAATACTAAAAATTATTCCAAAAACCCCTATGGAAGACCATATGATTCTGAAATATATCCCCTAGCACTTCTAGAATCCAAAGTTATAGATCTTCAAGACACCCACAACCCTAATTTCTTATAGGCCCTAGTTTCTAGGCTATCTTTTAGGCCTCTCGACCAGTCACTGCAAATTGCATTCAATTGGTCTTCAAACTTCATACAAACTCTTGAAACCATTTTATCATTCAAGGGGACACTCTAGGGCTTCCATAAATGCCACTAAGTTGTCCATACCAGATCATGGGTGTACTGTTTCAATTCAATCTTTACACTGTCCTGGCTCACCTACTCCAAGCAGTCAGCCTAGGGCATCACTCCAAACCTAGGAGTTCAATTGAAAGAACAAAAATGAAAGAAAAAAATTATGTATAGACCCTAACCTATCATTCCACAAGGTTTCATTCATTTTCAACTGTGGCTACTTAGTTTAGAGCCATTTTTGTTCCTGCAACTCTGCAAATGGGAATTGCAGACACAGTCGCCTAAAACTAAGTGTAACTTTACAATCCCTGAACTTGAAAACAAAATTGAATATGAAAAATAAATATAAAATAAAACTCTACATTCCCATGGACTCAGATTGCACAATCCAATCCGTACACAACTGTACAAGGTTGCATAAACACTATAATTGCAAGTAAAACTCAAAGAATCATTCGTACAGAACGCTCACATGTATGGTATGTAACTAAAACTCCATTAACCTCCAAAATACTTCATCCCATGCTCAAATACCCGATCTTGGGTGGTTACAACCGTCCAATCCTTCATTTTCAACTTCTTGCAAAAGTTGCAAAAAGTTGCTTGAGCACTTTTGAAAGTTGCTAGCAACTTTTTAGCATTTCTTTCTTTTTGACCTTTTTTGGTCAACTTGATGTTCCTTGACCCATCCTAGGACCCTAGTTAGGAAACTTAGGACCCTAGAGGATACCATATCCCTTAGTTTCTCACAATTAGCAACTTTTACAACTTTAGACCATTTTGACAATAATTGCACCTAGGAGCAACTTGTGCTCTTACAAACATCAATGAACAAGATTGGATCCAAAACTTATGGATCTTATTACAAAACATATAAAAGACCCCTAAAAAATCCTAAACACCACCTAACCAATTCCTCAAGCCAAAATGGGAGGTCACCATACTCCCCTGGGACAAAGTGTAGACACTAAAATCTATCCATTACCCTTATCCTAGCCTAATTAAATATATATTTATTATTTATTTAATAATCCCTATCTTACCTTTAATTAAATAAATTTCCATTTTTTTAATTAAGAATCTTCTTTATCCCTATCCATGATTAAATAAATTTATATTTATTTAGTCTTATCCTATTCCATTTCCCTAAAGTTCAATTAATTCTTAAATTAATTAAACTAACCTAGCTTATCTCTTTTTCTCCCACTTGGAATTAAATATTGCATTTAATTATATTTGAGCACATGACTCCTAAATTTAACCCTCACCTAACCTAACTTCCCTAATCTAACCCATCCTTCTACCCCACTTTCCACTAATTAATCCTAATCTTCCACCTAATCACTCTCTAATCATTTGCACAATCTTAATCAAAGGATTAACAAACTCAAGTCACTTGTGACTCTTACACAACCCAAGTCACATGTGAATCTTACAAAGCCTTACACATCTTACACACACTTACACATTTGTCCCCCTTCACATGTGAACTCAATCTTGAGCCATCACTTTCCCAAGTTGCTCACACATGTGTGAGCAACTTTGACTCTTACATATCTCTTACACCCTCTTACACCTTCTTACACCTTGTCATTAACCCATCATTTTCAAAGGTTTCTCACACATGTGTGAGCATATTTCCCATTTGAATAGTCAAAACCCTAATCCACTTGGCCTCCACCTCATGGCCACATCATTGATCTTGTGCAATCCTAGCCCTTCATCCAAATTTGAATCTCAACTGTCCATTTTCCTCAAAAATCTATAAAAGAAGAGCCCTCTCCTTTCCTTCAACAAGCACTTTTATCACTTTGTCATGCTTTTGGATTTGTGAGCAACCATATCCCAACAAATCAACAACACTTTCTTCATCTTCATTTGGGAGGTTTGCATGTGTTGAAATAGTTTAATATTTGTTTCCTTACTTCATTTCTTCATATATGCATGTTTACTTCCATGTTTTGAGGTATGCATAGATCATGTTAGAATAAGATTAGTTTCTTAAGTGTATTCTTTTAGTTACAGTTTTATGCATTACATTTTGGCACGCATGGTGGGACCCACTTCACAGGTCAAACTAATATTCTAATGTGGCTTTGAGTGTGTTTTGGAGTTTTTGAGTTTGAAGGTTTGGAAACTTGCATTTGGAGATCAACTTCTACAAAAAGCCACGAACAACGAAAATTGCATCACCATTGTGCTTGGAGTATTAGAGAGACAAATTTTGACATATCATTCTCCATACCTTGTTCATCTCTCTTTATTGCAGGTTTTAAGAATATATTCATTGTATATATGCCTCAAATTTTCTCTTCTTCATTATATTTCTAAATTTGTAGTAAAAAATAAATCTGTAGTTTATATCAATCTTTTATTTTTATTATTTTTAGAAATAGATATATGTATATTTATATATATTGAATATATATACACTTTATATATATTCAATATATGTAAATATATATATTGAAAATACAAATAAAAATGATCATATATATATATATATATATATATATATATATATATATATATATATATAAGGGAAAGGGCCCTGCACGCGGTTGTGTTACCACAGCTTGCGACTGTGATATAGAGTTCGCGGCTGTGATGCACATTCTACGGCTGTGTTCTCACAGTCCGCGTAGACTGTGGTCACGCCACCCTCCCTCGCCAAAAACAAAAAAAAATTTCGTCCCCTGCGAAAATAAAACAACAAAAAAATAAAAAACCCTAAAACCCAAAAAAAAAATGCCACCCAAAATCAAAGTTCAAAATTTTGATTTTTTATTAAAAGTTTTAATTTATTTTCAAATCTGGCTTTTAAAATACGTACTTTTTTTTAATAAGTTTTAACTTTTGTGTTTTTTTTTTGTAGGTTTTCAGCCCCTGGTCATATGGGTAACCGGGGGCTCTACTAAACTTTTAGCTCCCTCTGTCCAACTTGTGGCCACTTGGGTCCAAGGGCTAACTGCCAGGGGCTTAAGTTAACTCATTTCCACCTTGTAATCCATAAAGGAGCTATTTCACGAAAATGCTTATAACTTTCACATACAAGCTCCATTTTGGATGATTCAAAAAGTGTCAGAAAGATGATTCAGCCCTATATTCAAATATGCAAGAAATGTTATTAGATTATTCTTCAAAAATCAGGTGCATGTGTTCAAAGTCACCCCTTGTTTGTAATCTTAAAACACTCATAAATTTTGCATACGAAGTCATTTTTCAATCATTTTTTTTCAAAAGTTATCAAAAAATTGCAAGGAATATGGTTTTTCAATTATTTTCAGCTTTAAAAAATCTGTTTGAAGTGTTTTCCACACATTTTGCAAATTGGGCTTAAAATAAAGCTTTCACATTTGGATTTGAGATCTAAAAAGAACAAGTGTATTTTGAACCCCAAGGCCATGTACGTATTCTCTCCTCTCGTGCCTTCGGGTGACCTTGAGTGCACAAGAAATACATGGTATTGTTTTATTTTTCTAGGAGGCATGCTTGGGGATTTGATGACCTCAAGGGGCGACCTCAACTCCTGTATTATGACGGAGTATAAATATCAGGAGGTGAATCCAAAGACACCTCTCTTGGATGTAGAATCTTGTCACTCTTGGCTAAGCCCCAAAGAAATTTATACCTTTGGGAAGCGAAGGTGGAGATTTGGGATATCATCTCCTCTCGACTGTGTGGCATTATTCTCTTTCATCTATGAATTTGGGCCTCACGTACCTTGTGTATATCAAGGACATCCCCTAGTTGAACTTGTAAATCCTAGTTGAAACCTCAATAAGTATGTTGGTGTGTTTGATGTGCTTGAATGTTTAAAACCTTCCCGATTTGTAGCTAAACGGGGACAAACCATCCAAATTAAGCCTTAGGACTTTTGTCTTGTATATAATTGCAGTGTATATTTTGCATGTTTAAAACTTCAAAAATCCAAAAACATCATAAAATTTCAAAATCCAAAACAAAAAAACATAAACTTTGAAAATACAAAAACATCATAAGTCAAAAACTCAAAAACTCAAAAAAATCAAAACATTGCAAAAACAAAACAAAAACATTCTTGTTTAAGTCTAGTCAAGCTTTCCACATCTTCTCCACATCACTTATTCTATCTATCAAATTCTTTGTCATCCTAATACTTCTTATCCTAGTCACCCTCTTAATCATCCAAATCATTCCTCTAATCCCAATCATCCTTAATCATTCTATTCACAATCTCCTAATCATATGCAACATTTATAATCTCATCCCTAATCCAATTCAATCATCCAAATCATTCTTCTACATCCTTAATTATTCCTCCATGTCCTAATCACCCTTCCTTTTCATATCTTAATCATCCTAGCTATCTTCTTGCATCCTCATCCTAATCAACTTTCTTAATCATTTCAATTATCCATCATATCTCAATCATTCCATAACATTTTACTCATCATATCCTAATCAACCATAATATTCCAAATCATTTCCCTAATCACATTCAATCATCCATATTCTTCTAATCATCCTTAATCAACATCTACATCCTAATCAATCTTTCAAGTTCTTCATCTTATCTTAATCATCCTAATAACTTATTCCAAGTCATTCACATTCTTCGTAATCACCCTTATTCATCTTAATCATCATCCATAATCATCCTAGATATCTTCCTTCTTCATCCTAATCACTTCTTCTAATTCATCCATATTATTCTTAATCATCCTAATCACTTCTTCTAAATAATCTATCTTATCTTAAGCATGCCAATCATTTCATCATGTTCCTAATCAATAAAGCAAGGTTCTAATTCTCATCTAATCACTTTAATCCTAATCATTCTTCATAATCCACATCAACATCTTCTTTCTTAATCCAATCTAATCATTCATGTTTCATCCAACCTAATCACATCACCATTCTTCTAATCCAATCCACTTGTCAACCTCATATCATTCTATCAAATCCTAATCAAATTCATCTTCCTTTTCATCTAAATCAATCACCCTTAATTATTACCTTTTCTTCCAACATCTCTCATTTTTCTTCTAAGGTTCATCCATTCTTCATTCAAATCTTCATCCACATCTCCTTCTAATTCCAATTTTCATAAAATATTATACTTTTGGCTTAGGAGCATCTTCAAAATATCTGGACTTTAATCCTATTTATCTTGATTGACCCACATCCAACCATAGTCAAGATTAACCCACATCAAATCAAACTTCATCTTTCACACCTTCATCAATATTTTTCATCTCAAATCTTAGGTTGAAAGATTTATCAAAGTGTTTCATAGACCCTCATCATTAGAAAACATCTATTTGAACAATATTTCTTTGAGGACATCAGTCTATCTCAAGTAGTTAATTCTCTTATTCATATCCTATTTTTCTTGGGATCATTATTCTATCACCAAGTAGAAGAAGATATCATCATCTAAACCAATCTTTTGTTTGCACCATCATAGGGTCTTGTTTCACCTAGGTTTGTCTCAAACCTTTAAATCTAAATCAAATCAAATCAAATCCAATCCAACTTTGAGGCTCTGCCCTCATATCAAAATCAATCAAATCAAAATCCTTGAGGCCTTTCCCTCTTAAATAAAAACAAATTCCAAGTATTGCTCCTAAGTCCTAAGTTCATATTTCATCAATCCTCAAATCTGTCACTTCATCCACTCTTAATATAAAACTTCTTCCACATCATCTTCTTATCCAATTCCAAAACCCTTCATACAAACATCATGAATATGGATTGGTTTCACAAAATGGTTGAGGACTATAAAGTTTTAAACCCTAATCCTCAAACCATACCTCCAATCCAACCTACCTGCCAAATCAATCCTCAACACATCATATCCAATCCAAATTCATCTACCATTTCTTATCCTTCCTCTACCTTTGACAAGGGAAATTCTTCTCATTATAGTTCACCACCACATGATTCCCTTCATAGCCACCTCTTTCAAGAGATTCAAGAACTCCAAAACATTGTCCTTAGCCTACAAAATGGGGGTCAAATGAAATTTTTTGCCTTTGAAGACATATGTCCTTCCCCATTTGTCCAAATTCATAATTCCCATCTACCATTTAATCCCAATCCTACACCTAATCCCCCACATTTTTAGCTTCATGTCCAAAATCATAATCCTTATCCTTAACATAATCCCAATCCTCCAAATCCTACATCATCCCCATCCCACACTAACTTTTACATTGAATGGATCCAAGGGCTAGAAGAAAAATATAAATCCCCAAATCAAGTTTTGAAATCCCCTCAAGTCATGAACCTACCACCATCCCCTCCAAATCAATACATACCTCAATCTCCTAATCCTTATGAGTCTCCCATCCCTCCATCCACCCACGTTGAATCTTCCACCTCCTCCATCACATTAACCCCACAAGTCCACACATGTCAAGAACTTGTTCCAAAGCATGATAACATGGATTCCTCTTCTCCTATAGCTCTAAACATTCCTCCATCTTATGACACCTCTCCATCTTATGACACCTTTCCATATGAAGATCCTCTCCTTCCATATCAAGATCCACTTATCCTCCTTAACCCATCTCACGATCCCATTCCTAATCAAGATCAAGACATCCCCTCCACCCCATCCAATGATTCCCCCCCATGTCAAGAGTTAATCTTCACTTACCGTCACTTCATGAAGCTATTCCATGTATCCCATCCACTAATCCCCCTCCGTATCAAGATCAAATTACTCAATCTCATGATTCCATCTTCTCCATTTCATTGCATGATTCCCTTCCATCTCAAGATCCACTCACTCCAACACATAATCCTCCCCAAAGTCAAGATCAAAGTGCCCATTCAAATCCATGTCATAATGCCTATCCCTCTCAAAATCCTATTATCCCTCCACATGATCCTAAACCTCCAAAAAATCCTATCACACCTATCCAATCCATCCATAAACCCCATTCACATGGACTCACATCTTGTGTTCAAAATAAAAAGTGTCCCATTGGAAAAAGACTGTCTCAAGATGTTGGTAAATCTTCCACCCCTTCGAAATCCAAAATCCCTCCCTCTAAACTCAAATATTCCAATCCCCCATCCTCCACATCCATTTTAGGCCCTTATGTCCAAAAATTCATCCCTTCCTCATCCACATCCATGTTGGGCCCTTATGTTCAAAACTCAATCCCTTCCTCATCCACGTCCATTTTAGGTCCCTATGTCCCAAAAACAAATCCTTCATCTCTTCCATCCATTTTTGGTCCTTACATACCTTCATCCACCATATCCAAGTCCACACTCCATAACCTCAAATCCATAATAAATATCAACAAAGGCACACATTCTTGTATTCCTTCCAACATTCATCCTCCCTTATTCCCTCCATTAACCCTCCAAACTATCCATCCTCAATGCCCATTCCTTCGCTATTGGAAGCAATTTGGATGCCAAAGCTAAAATTCATAAAATCCAAAATCCACAAAAAAATAAAAAATAAAGGATCAACATGTCACATCTAAAAGACATGTTCAAGAAAAAAATATATGATACAAAAGAAAGAAAATTCAAAAGACCACCAAGGTCCAAATGAAAAAAATTCAAAAATCATGTGGATTCCCAAGCTACTTATTGAAGCAATGCATATCAAATAAAAATCAAAGTTGGCATCCACCCTTGCTAATCCAAAGCTTCTTCCCTTCATAAATCCATTTTATCCTCCATTTAAAAATCCCACATATCTCAAACTCATTTTCGATCCTAAAATACCTCACTCCACTATCCTAAATCCATCACCTCCTTCCTCTATTTTGGGTCCTTAATCCCAAAATCCACTACTCCTCATCCACTACTCCACCACCCTTAAAGGTGTGTGCCAATGATGATCTTTCTAACTCCCTTATTCATTTCTTCACGAGTCTTTCAACCTCCCATCCATTATCCACCAATCCTTCCCCATCCTCCCATCCCATTAATCCAACCCTTATCCCCCCTTCATCCTCCCATCCATTTCATCTCCCCTCCCACCATCCTACCAACATCTATGAGCATTTATCTAAAAGTCCTTGATCCATTATATATATTAAAAAAGAAATCTCAAGGGATATCATCCATGGAACTAGATGATTGAGTCCTTCCTCCATCTTCCTATCACATATCCATTGTCTTCCAAACCCACTTATATATCCATTTACTTATCCTCATTCCCATGCACTCTATACTTGGGGGAAAGATCCATCCATGCCTATTCTACCATATATATCTTCCACCTACCCTATCCACCATCCACCATCCTATCTAAGTCCATCATCCATTTCCCCTCTTTGATCTTGACTATCCTATACTTTCCCTCCACTCATATACCCCATGTTTCATATTCACCATCCATCATCCTATCTATGTCCATCATCCTCTATCCATGTTTGATCTTGACATCCTATCCATGTCCTCCATTTCATAGTACTTGTCTTATACATTTCCTTCATCCCCCTTCCATAATCCTATATAATTCCATCCTTCTTTCCCATGTCTTTTGATCTTTATTACCCTATGCATTTCCTCTATACATTATCCATTATTCTATCTTATCCATATTTTTCATATCATATCCCCTATCCTATTCATACCCTCCATCTCATATCTCTTCTCCAAATCC
>MU223724.1:75908-96447 GCA_018584345.1 Thuja plicata | reverse complement strand
CTATCTTTTTGCGAACCATTTGTTGAAGTGCAATTTGGTTTTGAGTGTTTAGACAAGGAAAGTATAGGTTCAAATGTACTCACTTTTTTTGACACTAGTGGTTCAAAATGTCCATGAAGAGGATTTTCGTCATGGAATAAGATAGAATATGTGCAGGCTTGCAAAATTTCATTGAAATGTAAGTACTTTCTTTTTCTTGTCAAAGACTAAATACATATTTAAATATTTAGCCATTTTTCCAACCATTTGATACAAAATATGTCCCCCCAAAGGCCATTTTCCTGATTATCTATTCTTGGAGCTACAAACAATGTCATACATCGTAGATATGTATTAACATCTGTAACTCCATGCAATTCGTATAAAGTCTCATGATTTAGTTCATATGTATGTGAAAACAAAGCTTCAGGATCATTTCTTGCTAGGGATTGTATTAAATAGTTAATGGCTCCCTCGTGTAGCTATACAAAAGTGTATCACATTTCTAGCAATAGTTGGAGAGAGTCGAAAAGACAATCCCCTACAGTGAATACAAACTGGTGTATTCTGAACAAGTTGTTATTTTGTAGTACAGTGTCAATTGTCCTTTGTAAATTTAGAGACATTGATTCATATTTGTCCACATCTATCTGTTATGCCCTGCATCCCCGTCCCTACATTTTGCCTGCAAAATGTTGGGTCCCCCTTTTTTCTTTTGCTTTTCTTTTTGCTGCGGCTTTGCCTTGTCTTTCTTTTCCTTTTTGCTTTCTTTCTCCAGGGTTTTCTTCCCCGGTGTGTGTTGTTTTCTTGGTTTGGTTTTCCTCTCCGGGATCCCGGATCTCGGAGGTTGTCTTTTTGTTGGAAGCTAGATTCCAGACTCCGTGATTCTTTGCTATGATGTTCTTAAGTCTTAAGAATATCATCGTAAGAAATCCCCGGGCTCGTAGTCCAGAGGTTACGCCTGACCTGAAATCTCCTGAAGGAGGAGGATTACTTTTCACCGCGGGTATAAATAGACTTGCCTGTCATTTTCACGCTTACCGCGATTAAAACCTTCGAGCACTAAGAGCGAAATAGAGCATTTTCGAAGTGATTAGCAGAGCATTTATAGACAATTTGTGATAATCAAAACTTAACACCTTCTGTTGTTCTTAGACATACGCAAGTGCTTCGTGGTGGTGATCTTAGCAGCCTAACGACTCAAGTTGTTGCAGAGTTCTCTCGGTAATCCCTCCTTTCCTCCGCCTTCTACATTTTTAGGTTGGTGTTTCACCTTTCCTCCTCTCTGTTTTGCTTTCATTTTCTGGTCTTTCCTTGGGTTTGCTTGGTTTTGTTTTCGTCTTGCTTTGTTTCTCTGTCGTGTCTGTTCTTTTGTCTTCTGGTTTTGTCGCCCGTTGGTGGGTCGGCTCTGCCAGAAGGTTGTCCGCCTTCTTTGCAGAGGTTGTTTGTTCGTAAAGTCTATAAGTAGCATGTAAATAATGTAAATGGTTGTATATATTTGTTTCTGTCTTGTCTGGTTTTCTCGCGAGAGTCGTCCTATGTGTATATTCATGTATATATGTGTATATCTGTAGATAACCCTTGTATATCTCCTCCTTTCCATGTATATATACTTCAGCTCTATGTGTATCCTTCCGGGTGGCTCGACAAGCTGGTCGAGTCACCCTTGCTGCTGGTTTTTCACCTCCAAGCTTACTTCGAGGCAGAAAACCACCTGTTTGAAACTCGGCTCTCAACCGGTTCAGACAGGCAGTTTTCTCTCTCCTCCATCAAGGCTATCAGAGCCTCATTTATTTCCCATGCGCACAATTACTTCTAGCCAAGTGGCTTTCCCTTTTCGCGCGTTCAAACAGTTGGCTCCGCCGTCAATGCCATCACATCTATTCAATGCCAACGCACGTGGCGTCCACGTGGACCTGCCTTCACATTCTTCTTCGCTAACGGTCATTTCTCCAGGCTTCGGGCCTCTTTTTACCACCACACATCTGTTGTCCTTACCAAGTGTGATAAAATCCCCAGACCCGGACGTGTAATAAAGATTCCTAAGTTCATGATGTGTTTTGCTTTTCGGGTATCTTTGCATAAAACTAACTTTTCAGGAAAGGCAAACATCATGGTGGTAAGATTTCCCGGACCCCGGAGTAGCTGTTTTATTTTGATAAAATATTCTGACGGTCGCTTTGTCTCGCAGGTCCGGACTTCATCTTACAAACATGTCTGAGGCATCTGCATCATCTCCTCCCAGAAGTCTGGAATTTCCCACCACAACCGAGACCAGGGCAGCAGCAAAGTCAAAAATAGAGAAGGCCCTGGCAAAGCTGCCACTCACCATGAAGTTTGTGCAGGATAATGAGATTGTGGGCTCAAAGATTGAGTCCAAGGTAAAACTGATGACTGACGCCAGTGTCGGGACCTGGGCAGAAATGCAGGCCCTGGTAAAGATAATGCACATCCAGCGATAGGCTGGAGACAAACTCGCAACCAACGTCGGAGGTTTCGGAATCCTCCGGGCAGCTTGCTTTCCATGCTCCGTGCAGTGCCCAGAACTTGTCTTAGCATTCGCGGCCAATTACAACTCTTCTGTCTGGGCTGTCATGCTCGCAGCCGCAGAGCCCACGGGATTCCCCACTCCACTGGTGTCCCTCAACCCATTCACTTTCCAAGTAGGCCTGGGAATCCCACAATTTGATAGGGCCTCGGTGGTTACAAGGACCGAAGCCTTGAAATAGTTCAATCAACTGGAGGATGTCGCCCGGGTGTACATGAACACCAACTGGCTCAAGGTCCCAAAGAGGGACCCAAGGAGAATGAAGATAGATATCCCCCGCTCTGAATTCAAGGAGAGCATCCAAATGGGGATGATAGCATTGGCCAGGGTATTTGGGCAACCCTCCGCCCAGGAGTTCGCCAAATGGAAGTACTATTTCCTCCTGGGCATCCCCACTAAGGGAGAATTTTTTGACTGGGCGATAATAATCTCCAATCATGTCGACTCCCAGTTCCTGCAATTGAACCAGAAGAAGAAGTTCTACATGACTTCCTATGTTTTTTGGGCTTTGGCCCAACAGAGGCCCCACTCCAATGGCCTGCTTACAGATGGCGTTCTCGAGATTGGCCCGGGACAAAAAGCACCGTGGGACCATTTCCCACAGATTCAATGGGAGGCCAGCTTCCCCAGTTACTGCTGGGTAAATTATTCATTCGTTTACTACCATCTGCTCACGCCCACCCGGGATGCCGGATACCGCCTATCCACTGAGGTGATGAAATTGGTTAATAGTTATGGGCACTACTACATTCAATTCCAGCAGCACACATACATTAGGGTCGTCGGCTTCTCCGGGAAACCCTACTTGTTGCCCAAGCATTGTGGGGACAAGATCGTGCTGCTAGAATATTGTCAGTAGATGATGGAGCTACATACCTTCTTGGCCCACAAGAAGGTCTCCAACGTTTCATTCCCAATCTCCTGTGGGAACTACACCTGCATTCTGGCCGCCGCGAAGGAGGTAGACAATGAGTTAAAATGTTATAACTTGCATGAATTCTATCTGGAATGGATAAATTTTGATCCGCATGGCAGAGTTGCAACGGCACTGCCCCGGGCTTCAGAGCCTCACCACGTACACATGGAAGACTTCTGGGCTGATTATCAGGATGACATGGATGTGCGCAGCTAGCACTATGATAGAATGACGGCCAAAATGATGCAGGAACTAAAGCTCCGAAGGTTCCCGGCGGGTTTCTCAGACACTGCCCCCACCGAAGATCCCCAGTATAAAGAAAAGGGGATTGACAAAATGCCACTGCCGGCAATGAATTGGGCCACCCAGGAGGGGCCCATGATTGAAGACTTCACTCGGGAAGTAGTCGAGCGAAGTCACGCCTATTTTAAAAGGGCGTGCCCTGGGAGTATGCACCAAGCTCCTGGACCGGTACCAAAAGTAACACCACAGCCGGTACTGAAATTGACTCTGGGGGCCGGGACTTCTGCACAAGGCGCAGACAAAGGGAAGGGGATAGATACAACTCCCCCTGCGCAGCAAGTCCCCATTCAAGAACAGATTAAGCAATCTGTAGCAGCCTCCTAGCAAATGAGGGAGCAGTTGATGACAAAGCTAGCCACTCCCCCACTCATGGTCGGGCCTATTCGTCCCCCTTCCTCCCCGTCACTAGCAGCCTTGATGGTGAAGGCAACTGGGGTAGATCCCATGGAAGCGGTGGCAATTGCCGATGTGGGGCCACCCTTAATCACCTGGAGGAAGAGAAAGCATATTGCATAGTCGAAGGCAGAACCGACGCCGAAGGCATCCCTCCCAAAAGAAGTAGAAATCCTTTCTTCTAGTTCCCCGGAACCAGAGAAAGAGGCAGAACAAATGGAGGTCCCAGCCAGTCCCCCTCCAGAAGAGGATTTTGATGTATTTGCAGCCGATGAGTTTAGAAATCTGCAAGGGGATGACACACAAGCAGAAACAGAAGTCCCAGAAAAAGAACAAGGGGCTGTGGACTCAGAAGACCTGGAACAAGAAGCTGCAGAACAAGAAGAGCAGCAAACAGAAGAAAAGAGGCCAGAACCAGAGGTTATCTCCGGGGCCCCAGAAACACAAGGTCTGGGAGTGGACCAACAACCACCAAGTGAACATATGGCATCCGCTGGGGAACCCAGACCTGGACCTTCGGGATCAACCGTAACCCCACCCGCCGCGTTCTCAAGGCCACTCCCGGGGGCAACCTTCGGGCAGGTTATCACAGCGGCCCAAACTCTGAATCTCAGCCCGATACCTCCCCTACTGCCAACAGATGAGGAAGAAGAAGAAGAGAAGCATGAAGAGGAAATTCCCGAGGAAGCCGACCAGGGTCCAGACCCACCGATTGATATCCAGGACCAGGCTGAGGAGATAGAAATTGAAAAGAATATTGCTGCAAAAGAGGTTCCGGTAGGGAGAGGAACATATGAGATATATGTTGAAAAGCAGCAGCCGCCACCGGACACCGTGAGAGAATCTGAAGAACAAACTCTAGCAGGAAGGCCACCTCTCCCACCTCCATGGCTGGTGGAAAATAGGAAAAGAAAAGCCTAATCCGCTCCGGCAGTCCCTCTCTCCCTGGCCGAAATGATGGCCTTAGCTCAGACCCTGCCAAAAGTAAAGAAGGCCCAGACAGTTCATACCCTTCAGACTGGGCCAGGCGGAGAAACAGTTGCAGTAGTGGCAATGCCTCCCCCAGACGCCGATGAAGTGACCGCGGATCCTGCAAATTACAATATTGCAGAGGTGCCCTTGGGAAAAAGGGGAAAGCAGGGCGAAGTAGACCTGCTGAAGGAGGCAGCAAGGGCAGTGGAGGCCCGATATGAAAAAGAGGCCCAGATGCTCAAAGCGGAGAAAGAGAAGAATGCAAACCTTATAGGGTTGCTCACTGAGCTGGCCAGACCCATCAACGCCGCCCCTCCACAGACCTCCACATCAGAGGATTACCGCAGAGCGACATAGACTCCCTGAGAGTAATGAAAAAGAAGGCCCAAGTAGTAGACGAATGGGTCGCTCTACAGATAGGAAACACCTGGCGTTTCCTAGCGTCCACTCTCCCAGATTTATATACGGCCCAGCAGGTTATTCACCAGGCAGAAGCACTGATTGAGCAATGGGAGAGTGACGCCGAGAATTACCAGGTGTGGAAGGCAGAGCTCAAAGAGCTCCTCACCCTGGGGGAAGACATAATTTCCAAATCCGAAATTCTGGGTGAGGAATCATTTGATTTCGTAAGGGCTCAGCACTCTAGACTGGACCTCACATTGGAGGTAACCAAGCAACTGGTAGAGTCCTTATAAGAAAACGTAAACACAGTGAAGTATTCTTCTAATTTATATAAGTCATTTGTAATAAAAGCTTCCAGGGTTGATCCCCTTAGTACGAATACTTATACCCCTGAGGAGTCAGTTTTGGAAAATTTTGATGAAATGATGGCATCTCGGTATCAATCCCCGGAGGGGATAGATGGGGCCCAAATGGAAAAACTTACCGAAATGGTGCTTAAAGGCCATGATGCCGCAAGGATGGCAGATGAGTTCAGAAATAATGTTCTGGACCTGGGGGAACTAGTTGATGTGGCCAGGCACAGAAGGGCCAGCCTTAAGAAAGTAGATGAAGATGGCATTTTCTGCCTCCTTCAGGCCTTCAACGACAATAAGAAGCCTTGAGCATTCTCCGGGAACCAGGGAAACTTGGGCATTAAGTATTCTTTATTCTTTTGGGGACGTAAGTTCCCGGATCCCGGAGTCCCGAATCCAAAATTTAGTATTCTTTAAAGTGATCCGTGTCCCGGTCCTCGAGGCCGACCGGTCACTTTCAGAGGCGGTTAATAAAGACTGTCAGAAGGTAGTTGGCCACATCAAGAGGCATTGGCTCGGCAGTTGGTTTCTGACAGGGTGGTCTTCTCGAGGCGCCATTCAAAGGTACACCTGGCACATTGGAGACAGGGCGCCGCATTTCCCATTTATGAGGCATGTAGCCTCGGTCCCCGGGGGACCTACTTTCTACTTTCTCTTCTCTGGCCCTCTTCCCGAGGCTGATTCTTCTGATATATATTCTTGTCTTCTTCTTCTGACATGGCAGACCTATTCTGTCTCTAGGTCTTTTGTAGGGTGGCGCAGGTAGTACCGGCCCCCAAATATTGTATTTTATTAAAACACAATGAAATAGGGTTAGGGTTAAAGAGTTGTATAAGTAGGCAAATCGGCCCATTTCCAAGGGTCGACGAAATTGATGATTTTGTTGTCCATAAGAAATAGCAAAAGTAATTCCTGAGTTTTAAGTTGCAGAGCTCAATGCTCCATTGTTCTGTTCTTGATAGTTAGATGCTCCCCTAGAGAAACCATTGTATCACGCACCAGTGCCTGCTGGACTAAATATTAATGAAGAAGGAAGGATTCTTGGCAATGATGTTGTTAGCGTCCCTGCTTCTAAGTTAATGGTATTTCATGTTTTAATATTTTGTATGTCCTTCACTCTGATATGTTAAAGTAGATTAACGACCTCTTTATTTTCGCTACTGATAAAATGCTAACTGATGGTTGTGTATTTCTTTGGTATTTAGTGTAGTCTTTCAGAGTATTGTTGATGTTCCGCACATTTCAGCATAACTGTAGTTAGATAAACGTTTCTAACCCTGCAGGATCTTTTTCATTTTATTTGCTAAGTGTAGAATGCTCTGGGAAACCCTTACTGTTCCTGAATCTCTGGAAGAATGAGTTGAAGTAACTAGTTATCCCCCTCGAAAATAGTCACCTCTCCCAACCGAGCCCCACACCGTCGTGACCCGACACCCAGGTGCTTGAAGGTCCGGAGGATTTATTTCCCCAGATAACCTTTGTAGGCGGAGTTGGCCGATTTCCCCGGAACCTGGTGACAACTTATGACTGTTGGCAGACCCGGTCAGCAAAACCCCGTCAACAGAAGCTGGCGCTAGAAGGAGGGCATGAACTCATCCCCCTCCCAAGATTCCAATTTTGCACCTCCTGAAGGTTCCCCGAGTCGTAGTTTTAGGAGACAAGACTTTAGTGGGATTGGGTCCTTTTCCCCAGCTAAATTTGAAAGAGTCCTTAGATCTGCCCCAAATCCCGGAAGGTTTTTCAAACTCGAGCCTCCTGCTCGAAAGAAACGGACGTCGAAAGTCCTACCAGCCACTGTTGTCTGGGGGTCTACCATACCCCTGAATACTCAAACTCCCCAGACAGTCCCGGGAACTAGTACCCAAACTACCCAACATATAGTTCCCCTAATGGCTGCATATTTTGAAAACACTGGGTCCCCAATGGGCACTTTTCTGGGCGCAATCAACGACTTACCCTCCCACCCGGAGAAGATTTGCCCGCAATATGAGCACTTAGGCTCACGGACCGCAGAAGAAAATTTACAGGCATACAAAGACACCATGAACTGACACCGGATCCAGCATGAGGATGTTGTGACCCGCATGTTCCCCTTGTCCTTAGGACAAAGCGAGTTGAACTGGTACCTGAACCTTCCCGCCAACTCCATAAACACTTGGCAGGATATGGAGGATGCCTTCTTAGCTGCCTTTCACGTGCATGTGGACCCAGCTTGGTCCCACAGCAAGTTCATCTCCATCAGAAAAGAACCCAATAAACCTCTTGCAACATTCAATCATAGGTTCCAACGCGCCCTGAAGCGGTGCACGGGCCCTTTTGTCCCATCTCCAGACGTAACCATACAGACATATCTCAACGCAATGGACCCTTTTGTTGCCACCCTCCTTTGGAGAACAACCGCCCCGGGCGACCGAGATACCTTGGTAAAAGTCTACAACCTAGCCCTAGAGTTGTCCCGCGGTCTCAACAAATCCCCGGGCGGGATTGGACAGAACACGCCTTTCAATATGATCCCCGGTGGAACTACTTATGCCAGGGGTTACAATCCCAATCTGGCAATAGGTGCCCCCTCGATGGCGGTGAATCCCCCGCCACCTTTGATAGACCAACAGGCACGATATGTTTATCCCTCCCAGACCCAGATGACACCGGGTCTGGAAGTCTTTCCTTGGAATCAGCCACAGCAGACACAACAGACTCAGACACAACCGTCCGGAGTGCCCTTCTTCCAGTCATCCGCAGCTGGAGGATTGCCGCCCTCGACTCCGGTTAATCCTGCCGCCTTCCCGGGAAGCCAACAACAGCCACAGCCATCACATTGTGACGCTAACACTCAGTTGACTGCCGAGGTCGAATCCCTCCGGCAAATGTTGTCCACTCTAACTATGGATATGGGTCAACTGAAGGCAGGGTCCTACGCACCCCAGAACTCAAATTCCCAGAGGGGGAACATCTTCTCCGGCCAACGAAACAATAATGTCGAGGGAAGAAATTTCAACAACGGGCCTAGGCCAAACCAACAGCAGTGGAATAATAATGCTAACACCGGAGGCCCGCCTCCGAACCAAAACACCAACCAAAATGGTGTTGGAGCATCCCATTTTACGCCAATCGCAGACTTCCAGCCCATGACTAACTAGTGTAGGTTACATGATACAGGTTCCCACAATGAGGTGAATTGTGCCACTTTGGAGAAAGTCATAATGATCTCCTAGCTGGACAGGCAGCAATCGCACGATACCGCTCCCCCGGAGCCTCCTGTCTAGGAAACGACCCACAGTGCCTTCACCTGTGACACCATCTTCTTCGGTACTTCCGGGGAAGATGAAGAAGAATCTGAACTACAAGGATTCTTTGATGAATCCATTCCGCCCTTTGAGGCCAACGCCTTTACTAACCCGCGGGCTCCATACAACACCCGGAGCCAGGCAGGTAAAGGACCAGCTTACACGCCTATACCTCCTACCAAAGATACTCCTCCTCCCTGGAGTAATGCAACTGATCGACCCGTCCCTCCAAAAGGTCCTAGCTCTAACCAAGCAAAAGATCTCACAGAGGAAAATCACCAGTTCCCGGGAGGAAGATTCGACATCACGAAGACGTTAGAGCAGACCACCACCTCCATGACCTTGATGGAGGTTTTGTTAAAATGTCCCAAGCAGAAGAAGTCCCTTCTGAAGCTCTTAGGGAACCCAGAAGCAGTTAGCCGCCCACCCAAGACTGTCTTATTCGAAGATGCTAATGCGGCTGTCTTCCGGCAAAATAATGAGGATCCCCACTTCCTACTAGGCCTAAAAATTTATGGCAAAAATATACACAACTGCTTAGTAGACTCCGAAGCTTCGGGTAACATCATGCCCTTATCCATTTGTCAGAAGCTCAGACTCCACCCCACCCCGTCTAATGGCACAGTGATCCAAATGGATAAGATTGTTGTCAAAATGGTGGGGGAATTAAAGAACGTCTGGATACACCTTATCCAGGACCCCAGGATAGCCAGCATAATTGACATCCAAGTGGTGGATATCCCAGAGACTTACGAGATGTTACTAAGTCGAAATTGGTCTAAGTCCTTAAATGGATACTTTTTGACCGACTTCACCCACTTATGGCTTCCGTGGGAAGGAGAATCCAATCAGATTCGGGTCGAAAGCGAACCTCAGATGAAACAGGCCCTTACCAAAGTTGGAAGGGTCAATGAGGTCCTTTTCTCTGAATCTTCTCTGGGGGTGTACCGACCGCTTGAAATCTTAACATTTGATTTAATCCCCGGAGAGGATCCTATAGTGTTGCAAAGAACACAAGACTTAGAAGAAAAGTTGAGAGTTGAAGTTAACTCTCAGGGCCCCACAGCGACCCTTGCCACACTCCTGTCTGGCACTTGGTGCCGAGTGCATTACCAAAAGCATTCAGAGCACGAGTGTGAACCATGTCTATCGATCACTACCCGGTAACTTGATATCTTCCAGAGTAAACATACAACTAATTCCCCGGAACCCAGTACTTCTACGGGATGCACTCCTTTGGTGTCGTCCCCCCGGGAATCACAAATTGAAACACCTCCGAAGATAAATTCTACTCTCACGTTGGTAGTCTGGGAGAAAATCCCCAAGTCTCCCAGCGATAATCCAAAGGGAACTCCCCGTCCCCGGCCCCAGATTACAAACAATGACTTATGGACCCTTAAGTTCGATGGGTCCTGATCGAAACAGGGCTGCGGGGCCGGGGTAGAATTAATCAACCTGCTGGGGAAATCCTTCCTTGCGTCCTACAGGCTGTAGTTTAACTGCACAAACAATGTCACGGAGTACGAGGCCTTGGTCCTTGGACTCCTATTCGCATTAAGAAAAGGTATCACCCGCCTCCGGGCTCTAGGTGATTCAGAGTTGGTTGTTAAACAAGTCCGGAGTCAATATACATGTCATGACAAAAGGCTGGCCGCATACCGCAACCGGGCTTGGAGCCTTATTGAAGATTTCGATGCCTTTGGCATTGACCTCATTCCCCGGCGACGAAACTATGTCCTGGATGCCCTAGCTATTTCTGCCAGCACACTTGAGCCGATGGCCAGCTCACGACTCTGAAGATTTTCAGTTGAGATGGTCCCCACCCCCTCCATTCCAGATAATGTTACCCATTTTTAGGTTTTTGAGGACGATCAACATATCCTGGCCTTCATGGCAAACGTTGGTGTCTTTGAAGACCAGATAGTGGAAGAACAAGACCATGATGATACTGGACAGGGTGATGAAGACGATGGGATCATGGACTTACCCACCAACACCATCCCTAAGGGGATGGTTGCATTAGAACGAATCTTTGACTCGGACCCTCGGGCCCGTGAGAAGGTGTCATCCTCCCTTGAGGGAGGAAAGTTTGAAAAAGTTGACATCGGCCAGCCCGGTGAAGAAAAGATCATCCACATAGGTACCTCCTGCTCCCCTGAGGAAAAGGAGAAGATTCTCGCGGTGCTCTGAGAATATATTAATGTAATTTCCTGGGGATATGAAGATTTAAAGACGTATGATATGTCTATCATGACCCACACTATTCCCTTGAAGCCAGACGCTAAGCCCTTTCGGCAAAAGCAAAGACCGGTCAACCCCCTGATAGAGCCTTTGATCCATCAAGAGGTAGAAGAACTATTGTCGGCCCGGATAATCTTTCCAATCCGGCATACTACATGGGTTGCCAACCTGGTCCCTGTGTGAAAGAAGAACGGTGAGATCCGCCTTTGCATGGATTTCTGAAATTTGAACAAGGCCTCCAAGAAAGATAATCACCCTCTCCCCTCGTTGGACAAGGTGTTACAAATAGTGAATGGATCCCAGATGATGTCTTTCTTGGATGGATATTCGGGATACAACCAGGTCATGGTCAAGTATGAGGATAGAGAGAAAACAACATTTACCACCAAGTGGGGAATGTTTGCATATAGAAGAATGCCCTTCAGTTTGATCAATGTAGGGGCTACATTTCAAAAGGCCATGGACATTGCGTTCAAAGGCCTTGTAAATCGGTGCATAATCATCTACATGGATGATTTGACCGTCTTCTCTCAGGACAGGCGTGATCACGCCACCCACCTCACTCAGATCTGCGAGATATGTCGCCGGTATGGAATATCCCTCAACCCCAAGAAGTGCATATTTGGGGTCACCAAGGGGAAGTTGCTCGGGCATATCATCTCTGAGAAGGGTATATCCATAGACCCTGATAGAGTCGAAGCATTGCTGAACTTACAGATACCTGTAGCAAGAAAGAAATGCGATCCTTCTTCGAAAAAATTAACTTCGTACGATGATTCATCATGGGATTAGCAGAAATAGTCAAACCACTCAATGAAATGATGAAAAAGGATGCCAAAATTGAGTGAAGTCCTGAAGTAAAGCGGGTGTTCACCCAGATCAAACAGACCATAACAGAGGCACCTGTACTAGCTAGTCCGGACTATTCCCTTCCATTTTATATTTACTCGTTTGCTTCGCCGCATTCTGTCGCGGCAGTACTGACCCAAAAGGTTAAAGGGGAGGAATGACCAATTTCTTTCATGAGTTCCCCCTTTAAGAACGCTGAAGGTCTGTATTCATCACTAAAAAAATAGGCCTTCGCTTTGGGTCGCACCGTGAAGAAATTCTGGCATTATATTCTCCGGAGCAAAGTGCATGCTATCATCCCGTACCAGGCTGTCAAATCTCTGCTGATGTAGAGTGAGTTGGGCGAGAGGCGGGGGAAATGGATGGCCATCCTCCAGGAATATGACTTAGAGATGCAGCCCATGAAAATAGTCTGAGGCCAGGGACTAAGTCGAACAATGGCAGAAGAGACTCCCCACATAGAATGTCAAACTTATACGGTGGAGTCCATTACCCAAGACCCGTGGTATACCGACATGGTATACTTGTTGCTAAACAACAAATGCCCGGAGGGATTGCCTCCCCACAAACGTCGCGCTCTGCGGATGAAAAGTGCCCATTTCATGATCAAAAACTATACGCTTTACCGCAGAAATTATGAGGGAGTGTACCTCTGGTGCGTCGACAGGGACCAAGCTGTGAAAATAATTGATGAATTCCATGGACAGTTTGGAACCGGGCATGGTTCATCCGACGCCACTGCCCATCAGATCCTCCGGGCCGGATACTATTGGCCCTGTATCTTCAAGGATGTTTACGCTTATGTCAGAAAATATCATACTTGCCAAACTACAGCACATCGTGAGCGTAACCCAGCCATGCCTCTGCAACCAGTCTACGAGGCTAGACCCTTTTCCCAGTGGGCATTTGACTTCATCGGGGAGATCAACCCCAACTCGTCTGCCAACGACCGATACATCCTTACTGCGACTGATTACTGCACTCAGTGGTCTGAGGCTATCCCTTGCAAAAATAACACGGCGGACGTAGTTATCAAGTTCTTGGAAGAAAATATCATCACACGATTTGGAATGCCCTTTGCTTTAGTCTGTGACAATGGTCCAACATTTTCTTCAGCGCAATTACTGGAATGGACCTACAATAGAAAGATCACACTGAAGTTCTCCAGCAATTATTACCTTCAGGGGAATGGCGTTGCTGAATCAAAAAATAAGAATTTGCTTGAGGTGATCAAACATTTGTTAGAACAAAATCCCCGGGATTGGCACCAAACACTGAAATTCACCCTCTGGGCGGATCGTATTCGTATTAAGGCCGCCCTGGGGACATCCCCATTCCACCTGGTTTATGGTCAGAACCCTGTATTCCCAGTCAACTTACAAATCCCAGTTTTACAGTTTATGCAAGAATTTAACAATAGGGACAACATTATGGAGGTTCGACTTTTGAATCTGGTGTGAATGGAAGAACAATGAGATGCGGCCCTTGAACACTTTGCGTGTCATCAAGCAGTGGTAAAATGATGGTTTGACAAAAGGGCCCAATACAAGGCTTTTCAGATCTCGGATCTGGTCCTATTGTGGGATAAGGCCCGGGAGAAGAAAGGAAAGCATACCAAGTTCCAACGGCTCTGGCTCGGACCATACTTAATTTCAGAAATCTGCGGGGCAAATACTTATCGCCTTAACACCTTGATTGGAGAACCTGTCGCATTGCCTATTAATGGGCAGTTTCTCAAACATTACTTCGAATAAGGGTAAGTTTGTCCGAAGTTGTATTATGTGTAAATAGTCTTGTCGGCTGTCCTCTGGGGTAGTCTCCCCCTTTTTTTTTCTTTTGTTGTCTTTGTTTTCGCTTTCGGCTTTCTTTTGGTCCCGGTGTTTTGTTCCATCCTATAGGAACTAGAATGCTTCGCATAACTTTGGCCTCTGGTGCAATGCCTCTGGCATGGTGAACTTTAGAATCTATCTTTATCACAGTGGAATCAACCCGGTCTCCGGGATTGTTTGCAGGTTATGGCATATTTTCGAGCAATCTCCATTGGGTGTTATCTCCGGGAGTCTGACAATCAGTGAATAATAATATAAGTAACAAGTAATCGGACACGTCGAGGGTAGATCAGTTGTACTGGTTGGTTGATCCACGTCTGAAAATCCAAAGAAATTTCTTCCGGGTCTGGACTTTTATCCTCTCCAAGTATCTGAATATAGGTGGATAGGTGAAAGAAGTACCGCCATTTGAATTTAGCTAAGCTTAGGCTCAATGGTGAAAGAAGTACCACCTTCCCCACCTAAAAATATATAGAATAATAAGAGGAAAAGAGGGATGAAACTCTGGTCTCCGGGGGGAAGCAATCAAATTGATGACTGGTTCGATGTAATTAGTATCGCTTCTCTATTCCTCCCAGAGGTCATCGGCTTGATTTCCTTCCAAAGCACATATGACACCACTGATGAAAGGCTACAGACTGACTCCTGTGTGGTCGGGTTCTCTTGGATATGCTACTCTCTGCTTGTCAAATAATCTGGGAGATGGATTTGTTCCGGTTGTGCTAACCAGAGGTTCTATGGTTCTCAAATGCGCTAAGGCATTTGTCCCAGATAGTTGCCATTTGTTATGCCCTGCATCCTCGTCCCTACATTTTGTGTGCAAAATGTTGGGTCCCCCTTTTTTCTTTTGCTTTGCTTTTTGCTGCGGCTTTGCCTTGTCTTTCTTTTCCTTTTTGCTTTCTTTCTCCAGGGTTTTCTTCCCCGGTGTGTGTTGTTTTCTTGGTTTGGTTTTCCTCTCCAGGTTCCCGGATCCCAGAGGTTGTCTTTTTGTTGGAAGCCGTATTCCAGACTTTGGGATTCTTTGCTATGATGTTCTTAAGTCTTAAGAATATCATCATAAGGAATCCCCGGGCCCGGAGTCCGGAGGTTGCGCCTGACCTGAAATCTCTGGAAGGAGGAGGATTACTTTTCACCGCGGGTATAAATAGACTTGCCTGTCATTTTCACGCTTACCGCGATTAAAACCTTTGAGCACTTAGAGCGAAATAGAGCATTTTCAAAGCGATTAGCAGAGCATTTACAGAGAATTTGTGATAATCAAAACTTAACACCTTCTGTTGTTCTCATACATACGCAAGTGCTTCGTGGTGGTGATCTTAGCAGCCTAACGACTCAAGTTGTTGCAGAGTTCTCTCGGTAATCCTTCCTTTCCTCCGCCTTTTGCATTTTTAGGTTGGTGTTTCGCCTTTCCTCCTCTTTATTTTGCTTCCATTTTCTGGTCTTTCCTTGGGTTTGCTTGGTTTTGTTTTTGTCTTGCTTTGTTTCTCTGTCGTGTCTGTTCTTTTGTCTTCTGATTTTGCTACCCGTTGGTGGGTCGGCTCTACCAGAAGGTTGTCCGCCTTCTGTGCAGAGGTTGTTTGTCTGTAAAGTCTATAAGTAGCATGTAAATAATGTAAATGGCTGTATATATTTGTTTCTGCCTTGTCTGGTTTTCCTGCGGGAGTCATCCTATGTGTATATTCATGTATATATGTGTATATCTGTAGATAACCCTTGTATATCTCCTCCTTTCCATGTATATATCCTTTGGCTCTATGTGTATCCTTCCAGGTGGCTCGACAAGCTGGTTGAGTCGCCCTTGCTGCTGGTTTTTCGCCTCCAAGCTTGCTTCGAGGCAGAAAACCACCTCTTTAAAACTTGGCTTTCGGCCGGTTTCAAACAGGCGATTTTCTCTCTCCTCCATCAAGGCTGTCAGAGCCTCATTTATTTCCCATGTGCATAATTACTTCTAGCCAAGTGGCTTTCCCTTTTCGCGTGTTCGAACAGTTGGCTCCACCGTCAGTGCCATCACATCTATTCAATGTCAACGCATGTGACGTCCACGTGGACCTGCCTTCACATTCTTCTTCACTAACAGTCATTTCTCTGGGCTTTGAGCCTCTTTTTACCACCACACATCCGTTGTCCTTACCAAGTGTGATAAAATCCCCAGACCTGGACGTGTAATAAAGATTCCTAAGTTCATGATGTGTTTTGCTTTTTGGGTATCTTTGCATAAAACTAACTTTTCAGGAAAGGCAAACATCATGGTGGTAAGATTTCCTAGACCCCGGAGTAGCTGTTTTATTTTGATAAAATATTCTGACGGTCGCTTTGTCTCGCAGGTCTGGACTTCATCTTACAAACATGTCTGAGGCATCTGCATCATCTCCTCCCGAAAGTCTCGAATTGCCCACCACAACCGAGACCAGGGCAGCAGCAAAGTCAAAAATAGAGAAGGCCCTGGCAAAGCTGCCCCTCACCATGAAGTTTGTGTAGGATAATGAGATTGTGGGCTCCAAGATTGAGTCCAAGGTAAAACTGATGACCGACGCCAGTGTCGGGACCTGGGCAGAAATGCAGGCCCTGGTAAAGATAATGTACATCCGGCGACAGGCTGGAGACAAACTCTCAACCAACGTCGGAGGTTCTGGAATCCTCCGGGCAGCTTTCTTTCCATGCTCCGTGCAGTCCCCAGAACTTGTCTTAGCATTGGCGGCCAATTACAACTCTTCTGTCCGGGCTGTCATGCTCGCAGCCGTAGAGACCATGGGATTCCCCACTCCACTGGTGTCCCTCGACCCAGTCACTTTCCAAGCAGGCCTGGGCATCCCACAATTTGATAGGGCCTCGGTGGTTACAAGGACCAAAGCCTTGAAACAGTTCAATCAACTGGAGGATGCTGCCCGGGTGTACATGAACACCAACTGGCTCAAGGTCCCAAAGAGGGACCCAAAGAGAATGAAGATAGATATCCCTCACTCTGAATTCAAGGACAGCATCCAAATGGGGATGATAGCATTGGCCCAGGTATTTGGGCAACCCTCCGCCCAGGAGTTCGCTAAATGGATGTACTATTTCCTCTTGGGCATCTCCACTAAGGGAGAATTCTTCGACTGGGCGATAATAATCTCCAATCATGTCGACTCCCAGTTCTTGCAATTGAACCAGAAGAAGAAGTTCTACATGACTTCCTATGTTTTCTGGGCTTTGGCCCAACAGAGGCCCCACTCCAATGGCCTGCTTACAGATGGCGTTCTCAGGATTGGCCCGGAATAAAAAGCACCGTGGGACCATTTCCCACAGATTCAATGGGAGGCTAGCTTCCCCAGTTACTGTCGGGTAAACGATTCCTTCGTTTACTACCATCTGCTCACGCCCACCCGGGATGCCGGATACCGCCTATCCACTGAGGCGATGAAATTGGTTAGTAGTTATGGGCACTACTACATTCAATTCCAGCAGCACACATACATTAGGGTCGCCGGCTTCTCCAAGAAACCCTACTTGTTGCCCAAGCATTGTGGGGACAAGATCGTGCTGCTGGAATATTGCCGGTAGATGATGGAGGTACATACCTTCTTGGCCCACAAGAAGGTCCCCAACGTTTCGTTCCCAATCTCCTGTGGGAACTATACCTGCAATCTGGCCGCTGTGAAGGAGGCAGATAATGAGTTAAAATGTTATAACTTGCAGGAATTCTATCTGGCACGGAGAAATTTTGATCCGCATGGCAAAATTACAACGGCACTGCCCCGGGCTTCGGAGCCCCACCACGTACACATGGAAGACTTCTGGGCTGATCGCCAGGATGACATGGATGTGCGCAGCCAGCACTATGATAGAATGATGGCCGAAATGATGCAGGAACTAAAGCTCCAGAGGTTCCCGGTGGGTTTCTCAGACACCGCCACCACTGAAGATCCCTAGTATAAAGAAAAGGGGATTGACAAAATGCCACTGTCGGCAATGAATTGGGCCACCCAAAAGGGGCCCACGATTGAAGACTTCACTCGGGAAGTAGTCAAGCAAAGTCACACCTATTTTAAAAGGGTGTGCCCCGGGAGTATGCGCCAAGCTCCTAGACCGGTACAAAAAGTAACACCACAGCCGGTACTGAAATTGACTCCGGGGGCCGGGACTTCTGCACAAGGCGCACACAAAGGGAAGGGGATAGATACAACTCCCCCTGCGCAGCAAGTCCCCATTCAAGAATAGATTAAGCAATCTGTAGCAATTTCCCAGCAAATGAGGGAGCAGTTGATGACAAAGCTAGCCACTCCCCCACTCATGGCCGGGCCTATTTGTCCCCCTTCCTCCCCGTCGTTGGCATCCTTGATGGTGAAGGCAACTGGGGTAGATCCCATGGAAGCGGCGGAAATTGCCGATGCGGGGCCACCCTTAATCACCCGGAGGAAGAGAAAGCATATTGCACAGCTGAAGGCAGAACCGGCGTCGAAGGCATCCCTCCCAAAAGAAGTGGAAATCCTTTCTTCTAGTTCCCCAGAACCGGAGAAAGAGGCAGAACAAACGGAGGTCCCAGCCATTCCCCCTCCAGAAGAGGAGTTTGACATATTTGCAGCCGATGAGTTCAGAAATCTGGAAGGGGAGGACACACAAGCAGAAACAGAAGTCCCTAAAAAAGAACAAGGGGCTATGGACTCAGAAGACCTGGAACAAGAAGCTGCAGAACAAGAAGAGCAGCAAACAAAAGAAAAGAGGCCAGAACTGAAGGTTATCTTCGGGCCCCCAGAAACACAAGGTCCGGGAGTGGACCAACAACCACCAAGTGAACAGATGGCATCTGCTGGGGAACCCAAACCCGGACCTTCAGGATCAACCGTAACCCCACCCGCCGCGTTCCCAAGTCCACTCCCGGGGGCAACCTTTGGGCAGGTTATCACAGTGGCCCAAACTCTGAATCTCGGCCCGATACCTCCCCTACTGCCAACAGATGAGGAAGAAGAAGAAGAGTAGCATGAAGAGGAAATTCCCGAGGAAGCCGACCAGGGTCCAGACCCACCGATTGATATCCAGGACCAGGCTGAGGAGATAGAAATTGAAAAGAATGTTGCGGCAAAAGAGGTTCTGACAGGGAGAGGAACAGATGAGATATATGTTGCAAAAGGAGCAGCCACCACCGGACACCGGGAGAGAATCTGAAGAACAAACTCTAGCAGGAAGGCCACCTCTCCCACCTCCATGGCTGGTGGAAAATAGGAAAAGAAAAGCTCAATCTACTCCGGCAGTCCCTCTCTCCCTGGCCGAAATGATGGCCTTAGCTCAGGCCCCGCCAAAAGTAAACAAGGCCCGGACAGTTCATACCCTTCGGACTGGGCCGGGCGGAGAAACAGTTGCAGTAGTGGCAACGCCTCCCCCAAACGCTGATGAAGCGACCACGGATCCTGCAAATTACAATATTTCAGAGGTGCCCTTGGGAAAAAGGGGAAAGCAGGGCGAAGTAGACCTGCTGAAGGAGGCAGCAAGGGCAGTGGCGGCCCGATATGAAAAAGAGGCCCAGAGGCTCAAAGCAGAGAAAGAGAAGAATGCAAACCTTATAGGGTTGCTCACTGAGCTGGCCAGACCCATCAACGCCGCCCCTCCATAGACCTCCACATCAGAGGAATTACCGCAGAGTGACATAGACTCCCTGCGAGTAATGAAAAAGAAGGCCCAAGCAGTAGACGAATGGGTCGCTCTACAGATAGGAAACACCCGGCATTTCCTAGCGTCCACTCTCCTAGATTTATATACAGCCTGGTAGGTTATTCACCAGGCAGAAGCACTGATTGAGCAATGGGAGAGTGACGCCGAGAATTACCAGGTGTGGAAGGCAGAGCTCGAAGAGCTCCTCACCCTGGGGGAAGACATAATTTCTGAATCTAGAATTCTGGGTGAGGAATTATTTGATTTCGTAAGGGCTCAGCACTCCAGACTGGACCTCACATTGGAGGTAACCAAGCAACTGGTAGAGTCCTTACAGGAAAAGGTAAACACAGTGAAGTATTCTTCTAATTTATATAAGTCATTTGTAATAAAAGCTTCCGGGGTTGATCCCCTTAGTACGAATACTTATACCCCCGAGGAGTCAGTTTTGGGAAATTTTGATGAAATGATGGCATCTCAGTATCAATCCCCGGAGGGGATAGACGGGGCCCAAATGGAAAAACTTACCGAAATGGTGCTTAAAGGCCATGATGCCGCAAGGATGGCAGATGAGTTCAGAAATAATGTTCCGAACCTGGGGGAACTAGTTGATGTGGCCAGGCACAGAAGGGCCAGCCTTAAGAAAGTAGATGAAGATGGCATTTTCCGCCTCCTTCAGGCCTTCAACGACAATAAGAAGCCTTGAGCGTTCTCCGGGAACCGGGGAAACTTGGGCATTAAGTATTCTTTATTCTTTTGGGGACGTAAGTTCCCGGATCCCGGAGTCCCGGATCCAAAATTTTGTATTCTTTAAAGTGATCCGTGTCCCGGTCCCCGAGGCC
>MU223723.1:1057342-1068503 GCA_018584345.1 Thuja plicata | reverse complement strand
AAACACATAAGGAACACATTTAAAGTTACACAAAATTTCACATGCCAAAACACAATGCTCTGTAAAATCTCACGTGCCTGAAATTTAACTAAGTCTGATTTTTTGAAAAATCTAAAATCTAGAAGTTTCATCTTAACTCCTAGGAAGCTGAAACCTATTCCAATCATCCTAAAAGGTACCTAATTTGTTTATACAAGTATAACTTAACTATCAAACTTATACTTAAATATTATACTTGTATAAACAAAAACCTATTTATTATATTTGTTCAACTTCAACCCTAATACAAACACCACGACATCCAAACATTGCTAGCCTCGGGAAAATGACATAGATAACAACAATTAACTCGGCCAAATGACAAATATCAATACAGTTAACTCGACCAAATGACACAAAATTGGGATTCTATACTACGACACAAAATCAAATAAAAATACTATTTTGGGATTCCATAAACCCTAATCTAAACACTGCACAATAACTCAGGATTTGAACAACATATTACAACTGACAGCAATATGAATTTTAATTGTGGAATCGTGGCCAATGACGGGATATTACAAATGACAGCAATACTTTAACAATAGAAAATTAAATACAAATATTCTGCACATTGCTTAATGACAGGAGATAAAATATAAATAATCCTAAAATGGCTGGCATTGTGCAATAATACAACAACTTAAAATTGTATAAACATTTATACAATAAAATAATAATGGATAAACGTTCTACAATAATACAGAATACATAAATGTTCTGCAATAATATAGAATGCAATAAATAATACATAAACGTCCTGCAATCATACAATAATGCATAGGAAGTAATTTTTTATTTGATATATGATCATATTCACTTATCCAAAATAAAGACACAATTGTATAAACATTCTTAAATTTACGAAGACAACAAAGCACATAAAGAAAACACTCAACCAGACTCTTATCCAATACATATCACAAAGGAGAGTTATCTCTCAGGATGGAGTCCTGCGGAGATTCATTTTGAAGAAGAAGAATCCAACCTCTCAATCTCTTCCAGTACTTCTTCAAGTCCTCCTGGGTGCAATCTCCAACCACTACCAGAAGTAACCAAATGCCAATCCTAAAGATTAATGAATGGTCTCCTCACAATTATAATTTTCTACAAATAATAATGTTCAACTCTACACTATCTCCTCTCGAATCCAAAATTCATATCCAACCCCCTCTCACACAAGAGATCTCTCTGTATATAGAATGGGGACTAGTTGCATAGGTATTCCAACCGATGCAACCATTCCCGTAAAGGGATAAATTAATTTTAAATAGGACTTTAATTTATGTTTCCTAAATTTGAGGATGACAAAATAGATAGTAATTGTTTTAGGAATAGTTTCATAAACTTACTTACTATGGTAATTTACCAAAGTTATTACCCAAATATAAATATAACATAACCTTACCTTAGTTTATAATTTCCTTCACATAATTAATTTATTATGTAATAATAATATATATATGTATTCATAGGCATATGTGTGCACCCATATGCTTATGATACATATATCATAAGTAAGACACGTTATTTTTAATATTACAAATAATTAAATATTAGAAATATTATTATTTAAATCAAATACATTATAATTTGAACCCACTACTATATCTACCATTATAATCATGATCTTCATATCTATATATACTACTGTTATAAAACATTTATTATTAATATTGTCTTAGACATTTTATTATTATGGATATTATAAGACATTATTAATACCATATATTCTTTATTATTATTGATATTAAAATCACATCAATAATCTATTAATAAAATTGAACATACCATGAAAACACTTAGAACTACCATAATCAAAACTTCATTCTCAATGAATGAAAAAGACAAGAAAACAACTACAAGATCCACAAAACCAACAAACTGAGAGGACACAGAAATACATCACCCACACAAGGGACTGACTCAGGAACTCCCCACCTAAAGGTAAAAGGATCAGAGGCAGAGTTCCTTCCTGTAGAACCTGATGATATCTTTGTAACAACAACAACGATCGATGATTTTGAGGGATTGCTCAAACATGTGAAGCCAGGTGGAGACGATACCTAGTACCTGCACTCCTGCATCACCAAGAAGAGATACATGGATACATATGGATATACAAATCAGATATATGCAAGCAAATGACCAAGATCGATACATCGTGTGGACCTTACTAAGTGAGTAACTAAAACTTCATCCTGAGTCATGAAAACAATTCAGACACATATTCATGAAACATAAAACATCATGATAATGGTTAGAATCAAATCCTTGGGTTACATCCATAAAACATAAAAATAGATGGTTTTCTAATCTCATAAACATATAAATGATAGCCATAAATGAGCATATCAATCATCTAATAAACATATCATCATCCATAAAACATAAATGTAAATGTACAGTTCTAACCATCATAATAGAACACCCAAATCAGAAAGTCCAAGTATCACCATAGGAGAGGGTATTACACCATGCACCAAATCAAGAACTCAACCCCATCACTTCACCATGGCCATTTTTAAAATGGGGATTTGACTTAGTGGGAAAGATTACACCAACATCTTCTAATGGTCACAAGTACATAATTGCAGCGATGGAGTACTTTACCAGATGGGTGGAAGCAATTCCTCTCACATACATTACTAGTAAGAAAATCTACATGTTCATACTAAACAACATCATCTGTCGATATGGAATCCCTCAAACCCTACTCACAGATCACGGTACACCTTTTCAAAATGAAGATGTTGAAGATCTCTGTGACAAGTTCCAGATAAATTAAGGTTTCTCTTCGTTCTACTATCCCTAAGGGAATGGTCAAGTTGAAGCCACTAACAGAACCATCTTGAAGATCTTAAAGAAAATGATTAATGAATCTGGGCGAGACTGGCATTTGCGACTTAGTCCCACACTATGGGCATACAAAACTAGTGTGATAACCCCTACATTAGCAACTTCATTCTCACTAGTATATGGATCAAAGGCGGTCCTACCCCTCTAATTTGAAATCCCATCCCTTAGAATCTCACTGAAGAACACCATTTCAAATGAAGACTATAGATTAGCTAGACTCAATGAATTGGAACTATTGGATGAGAGATGACATAATGCACTTAATCAATTACAAGGCTATCAGAATTGCTTTAGAATAAAATATCACAAGAAGGTCAAGCCATGAACCTTTGAGATAGGATATCTTGTCCTCATGGAGAATCAAAAGAACCAAGCAGAAAGGGTTAAACCAGGAAAGTTCGAGCCTAACTGGAAAGGACCCTACATCATCATAACATCATGCAACAGTGGGGCATATCAACTAGAAACTCAAGAAGGAGATCAACTCCCTGCTCATATCAACAAGATGCACCTCAAAATTTTCTATGCCTGAGGTCTCAAGGTCAAGGGAACATATCTAAAATCTAGAAAATACAAAAAAAATATAAAAATATAAAAGCTTACCTTGGTGAAAACCTGGCAAACAAGCGCCTTAACGACAACGAAGAAATTCAAAAAAAGAGAAAATTAAAGAGAAATACAATCGATCTCTCAGTGAACACCTAGAAAACAAGCACTATTGTGCAAGTACCTTGGTGAAAACCTGGTAAACAGATGCCAAGTGTTAAAATCATACATTGTCGTTAATGAACTCCAAAAGATTGAAGCTTGTACTCCCTGTAAGAAAAATTTGAGTACCCAAGCTTATTTTCAGAAGTGCAAATCCCCTTTGAGCAAAACGCTTATCCATGGTTTGTACTGGGTCACCAGACTAGGGGGAAACTCTAAAAGTCCTGAAAAAAAATCCCTAAAAATCTTAAAAAGTCATCAAAAAATCCTTAAAAAGAGCAAAATGTCTTGAAAAAAATCAATCATAAAAAATCAAATATTGCAAAATCTCAACAATAAGTCATCTATGTTATCAACAAGCGAATGGCGATCAAACAATCAATCAAATGTCAAAATTGTGAGCTTCGCAAATTGGCAACAGACATCTGACAGCCACTCAGTTCCATGAACTAAGCTAACCCCTAGAAAATAATTAAACATTCCTTATCTACTATCTTCTTGTTGTTATCAAGAAATCATAGCGGTATCCAGATGGTCATATCGGGGTGCATTGGGTTTTATTTTTTGGTTATTTACTTCTTCTTATTGGAAATAATAGCAGTATCTAGATGGTCAATATTTGGGTGTATTTGGTTCTCTTTCTTTTCAGTTATCTACTTCTGGTTATCAGAGATCAAAGCAGAATCCAGATGGTCAATATCTAGGTGCATTTGAGTCTCTTCCTTTTCATAATAAGGTGCAATGATGAATAAAATTGGAAAACATGGTAGTGACTTGGTTTCATCACTCTATCTTTTATTCGGTCCCTTCCTGTCATAGCTACTCTATCACTAACTTTATTCTAACTAACACATGCAATTATTCAGACACATGGTACATTTTAGGTTTGCAATCATTTATTTCATAAAGAAGAGAAAAGAAAAACATGCATACATCATCAATAGATCTCATAGATATGCATTCATCATAAAAAGTTATCCTACATACATATGTCAGTATCATAGGAAAGTAAAGATCATACATCTAAGAGTCTGCACAATAGAATCACATCAAATGCATATAACCATAAAGCATCTCATAAAGTGCATCAGCATATACAAAGCATATAGAAATAAGTTGCACATCATATAGAACCATGTCATAAATAGAGAATCTCATATATCATATTTCTAAGTACAATGGACGGTTGCGAGTCTCACATAAAGGTGATCAACATAAATGTCTATAAATATCAGTACATCATCGATAAAAAATCAATACATAAATGATATAAAAATGGTACAACAAGGTACATAGTGGTACAATGCTACAAAAGGAGTCAACAGGTGCCACCCTCACCCTCGCTGCCAGGTGGATGAGGGGGTGGCATATAAGGTCCTGCCCTCTACTACTGCAAAGGATCTTAGACCACACCACTACTCTATGATCATTGTGCTATACTGGATCTTTGAGAAGAACTGTAACTAGGAACATGCTAGGCAGAAGGAACAACATACTCATAATGACACCACTAGTTTTCAATCTCTCTCTGGGCCTCACGACCCAATCTCCAAAGTCGATCATGGAAATCCCTTAAGGACAGATCTTGAACACCATCGAAGTTGGTTGTGACATCTGTGCGAGCCTATCTCTCTCTGATCTTAGTTGTTGTAGCTCTACTCTTAGCCGCTGTAACCATGCTCTCTGCTATAGTAACCTTGCTCTCCAAAGCTGTAGTTCGTGCCTCTGAAGTTGGCAATCTATGTCCTACATCTGCTATCTCCTATGTCAACTACAGGACCTTAGAGGGATCATCCTCTTCTCACTCATGGCCACATCCATCTGACCCTCCTCCCCTATACCTCTCAGCCCCTCATCCCTAACAACCCAAGATTCCTCCTTGTTGCTTTCACTCCCACTACTTCTACTACCACTACTGCTACTAGATGCGGAGGACCTTGACCCAACCTCCTCTACCTCCACCCTCTCCCATCTCCTTGGCTCTCTTTGTAGGAGCAACACTAGTCTGTCTCTGCACCCTCCTAACAAGATGAGGTCCCTCCTCCTCCATCCCCTCCTCCTCCACCAACACAACACCTAATCCAAGCTTCCTACTCACTCGTCCACTCACCCTCAGAGCACCACCTCTAGTCCTCACCCCCACAACATCATGCCCAGGATCAGGATCATTGTCATCACCCCTCCCCAACCTCCATCTCTATCTCTCCCCCCATCTCTCCCTCCATCCATCCCACCTCTCTATCGAGGTCTCCTCATTATGACACCAGTAACAAGATGTGTCACATCTCTCAGGGCAAAAGGTCGATCCATCATCCACCAAGCATCAAACTATAGAGTCGTTTCTGCATGCAAACAAACAAAGTTCAGTATCAATACCACATGGATAAGAAAGTATAATAGAGTATCAAGACAAGATCTATATCAAAAGAACCTAAAGAGAGTATAGTATAAAATAGAGACCATGGAAATAAATAGATATACTTGCTTCCACAATGGCTGACCTCCAAGTCTGTGCAACAAGTCCAAGACCATCAAACTCGGTCCTCGCAGCATGCATTGAGATCACAGCTCCCCACAAAGTGATATCTCTAGACCTCCATGCAAAGTAAGCATAAGAATCAGTGATATTTTGTCCCTTCCCAAACTGTTGTAACACCCTATTGGTGTTGTGCAAATCTATCATGTGTACGTTCTCAGTGACGCTCCCAATCAAGAACCTCCTTTGCTGATAGAAAGGAAGGTATGCATCCTCACCCTCCCAAACATGGCATGATCTATATGGCCTCCAAATGAAACAAGGCATCATATCCATCTATTGCCTCCAGTACATTAGATGCCCCATATGGGACTACACTATGACTCCATCATACATGAAAACATACGGTCTCCCTACAGGAAGATCGTGGGCACCAACAGGTCTACAGACAATAATGCACTCCCACACCCAAATCTAGAGCAAGGTAATGCCACATCCAATCGACTCACCACCCTTGTAAGCCACGTAGAACATATGGTAATACATGTAGGCTAACATGCAAGGCCCCCAAACATAAATAGTATGGTCCCTCACCATACCCTGTAGAATAGCTCCCCATCCAATGGAGAATCCATGATGCCTACGATCGGGACACAAAATCCCACAGATCAAGGTACCTAATAATGTACTTGACCTATCTAAACCCATGCAAAATCTAGACCATGGGATATCATAAAGATAATAAATCCCTAACTGGTTGGCAGGTAGACTAGTCATCTCAAACAACACAACAATACCAGGTTGTCGGGTAAACTCTACTAAGGCACCCTGGAGGATACGATAAAAATCCTCAAGAGTGATAGTGCACTCTCTAGTAGGAAGATGAAGGTACATGTATCAAAGTGCCACCTCTCCAGTAAACTAGAGACCAAACCCCTATTGGTCGTGATCTTGGGCATATAGGTAACCCAATACAATCCTAAGTGCTTAAGTATGGCCCTCTCATCCTCAGAGATCTAGAAATGATATACCAAACCTACTAGTCTAGACTCTCAGTAGCGTAGAACATCACCAGTCATCTACAAAGATAAAGTAACATATAGGAATCAGTATCAGGGTTGACAAAACAAATTACCATGTGCAAAAAAACTAAGTATATAGTACAATAGATCAATTGTGAAAGGCAAACATCAATTGCGGCACCTTTATATCGGTTGTGGCATTCATTCGTGATTTGTGAAATAAAACTCACAATTGCAGCAATATAATGAATGAATGCGGTACACTTATCAAATGCAAGAAGGGAACAACAATTGCGACATTTAAGCAGCAATTGTGACAAAACCGCTGACGATTGCGATACAGTTACAAGAAAAATTATAAATGTAATTGAATTTAAAGGCATTAATTATGAGCAATAAATGCACAAGGGATTAAATAATCACTACACTGCCAGTGCGCTCTAGATGACCTAATGTATGGACTCAGTCAGACACATGTATGACTCTCGGAAGGCCCGTCATCACTCAAAACAAGCAAGAAAAGCAAAGAAAATTAATGAAAACCTATAAACCCTACAACTCCCAAGAATCACCTGCATGCAAACACCTGTCATAGAAAGAAAGAAGCAAAAGCTATGGAAACTCTAGGTTGCATAATAATAAATAATAATATAATTAATTATTATATGCCTAAAGTTTAGCTTAAGTGACCTAGAGATAATAAGTGACTTTAATAATTAAATCAAAATGATTTAATTAATAATTGAATTAACTTATTACTCTAATGTGACCCCCTTAAGATAAACTTTGGGAGAAGCTAAAAACTCATAAACAACTACTAAAAGGAGGAAATGGGTCTCGATAACATGGCCTGAATAGGTACCCAAGTACAAAAAATCTATGTAAAGAGGAGAAAAGGAGAAAACCCATTGGGAAAAAACCCCTCTCTGAAAAGAGATGAAGACCAGTGAAGGACTGAAGAAGCCTCCAAACTAAAGAATGTTAAGAAGATAGGAACAAAGGAAGAACATCGTTGTAGCATTTGTTAGAAACACTGAGAGGGGGGGGTGAATCAATGTTTATCTATTAATTATATTTCATCCAATTAAACATATATCAGATGTGCATCCAAAGAAACATAACACAAGAACATATAACACATGATATGATTACGAAGAACCTTGATCAGAGGAAAACTCCAATGGGGATTGGTACCCACAAATATTGTACTAGGTGTAATGAAACTGTTAAAGTTCCTTTGCCCTGTTAGAAGCAGTCTTTACAAATTAAGTACAATGACTTGGTTAAAGGTCTGACCCTGTTAGGAGTCTTTTACAAAACCCTGTTAGGGGTGTATGGCTCACTACCTAGGCTCACTGCCCAATAAGATGAAGGCTACAACCCTCTCAATGTTGATATGCACTATATCAAAATGAATTGTTGTAATGACACTGCTATTTGATCAGTTCCGTGTATGCGTGGATGCTCTTACTCCTTCAAAGAGCTATATCATCTTCTGACTTCATTATACTATCCCTTTGTAACTTCTTCTTATATCATAATCAACACATGTAACATATATTTACATTACATACTTATATCTTCCAATCTGAATAGGTGCGACCCAAAACATAACACTAGTCGGCCCTAAAACAAAATATACAATGCTTCCGAACAAGTCAACCTAAGCATGTTTACTAAAACATTAATTACATTAATACAAACTTATAACTAAAGGTGCTTAGCCATTACATTATAAAATCATTCATGCTCATCAAAACTGTAGTCGGCTTCCATGCTTTGTTTCCTGGACTGCAAGTTTACTAATTTCCCTGTAAATTTTCCGTACTGATGTTACATACTCTGCATGTTTTGATCTAGTATGTATATACACCATAGAGTATATACTTAAGCACGCATGCTCTGGTGTGATCTCTAACATGTGCGCTGATGTATTGATCTCTGTATGTGTCTGTCTACCCTATTTTCATACTTAGTCATTTTCCTTTCACGACAGAACTTAAGTATGACTTTGTTGCCATGATTGACAACACAAAATAAGTCATGCTTCCTCAGGAAGTCAACTTGACAACAGTCTCCCCCTTTGTCATTTATGGCAACAAAGGAATGTGGCTAAGTTACACAAAATGACTTCATACAAAAATGATTGTATATCATAATACTTAATGATATATACATATATACTTCTCCGCATACACACATTCTATACTACTCCCCCTTTGACATTAATGAAAAAGGTGTGCAAAAATTGTAAGTCTTCAACATACTTACTCCATGTATACTTCTGGGTACACAACTTGAAGAGATTGAATCTCTTTCTTCCAAAAGACTTTCATTGCATCAACTGTCTGCAGATGCGCGCATAAAGCATATGTCAATTTCTCCATTTTTATTAGATACATGCAAGGACCTTGATCATATGTCTGTATGGTGTTATCAATCTATTTTATGTTCTCATTGAGAATTGCTAGAGATGGCACAAGTGCATTTCTCAACTGTGTTTGCCTTACCCTTATCTTGCTGATTTCTAACTTTGCTTTCTCAATTTTGTCTAACTACCCTTGGTAGACATTATTGCAAATGTTCATGTCTTGTGTCAAGGTTTCAACTAATTTTCTTATGTTATCCACCATTTCTTCTGCTTCTTCTATCTTTTTAGTGTGCTCGGAGGTGAGCTTCACTCTATCCATATAGTTTGCTATGACTTTCTTTCCTTTATCTGCCATTTCCTTCAATACAGCATGTCCAATCTTTAAGGAATTCAGATCTAAGGTAAAGTTCTTTACCAATTCATTTAATCTCTCCTTCTTGTATTCATCTTCTACAATTTTAGTAGCTGATTCTACTAAGCTAGTGAAATGTGACTTGAAGTTTGATAAGATGTTGTCCACATCTTCAACTGATTGTACTTTGGCTACTTTCTGATCAATAGGCACTAAGTCATTCAAAATGTTCACTGTTTCCAAGAAGTGAGGGTTCCTCATCACTTGTTTATTTTTTTCCTTTTCCATGGCAAGGACACTAATCTTGATTAGGTCTTCTTCTCCCCATGCATCCAAACTTGCTGAGTCAAGAGTTAACCTTGACAACAATGAGGTAGATGGTTGAGTGGATGGTGAGAATATGGTATTCTGGCTGGTATCCACGCATTCAACCTTCACTAGTTTCTCTTTTTTCGGCATCTTGTTACCTTGCATATCATCATGAGTGTCTTCATTTATGTCATCTTGATCATTGATGGGAACTTCATCTAGTTGTGCGGCAGTATCATCAGTGCACATTTCTTCAGTGCTTACAAATGCCTTATCAACTTTATCCATATCTTTATCAGAAGCTATCATAGACATCTTTACATCATCAATCACTATAGTGTCGTCTGTATCTTTAGCTGTCTCAGAGGTTATTGTCACTGTGGGCACTGAATCCTGTGGACCTGTCATAGGTGCAACTTGAATTACTAGAGTTGTAGCCTGTTTGGGAGGAGCTGGGGTAACTTTTGCTGTAGGCGCCGTTGGTGGATACATGTGTCTATCCATAAATACTTGTGCAAATTCTTTTTCAGTCTCCTTTCCAATCTTTTCATACTCCTTGTTCATAATTTGTAGAGTCCTTGTCTTACTACGGAGATGAGGCTTCACCAGATCTAACAGAATAGCCTTCTCATCATGTGAACAAACAGGAAGAAGAGTATCCAAAGTGTCTTCTCTAATCTTCATGTCTTCCTCAATTGCATGTCTTTTCATGATCTCCAGTATGTTCCATAACTTATCTAGTATCATTGTTTTGAGTTCAAGAATAGACTTCTTAAACTTGATCATATGAGATATGATCATAGAATGTATCTTAGGCTTATCCATTTCTTGATACTTGTCATAGACTTTTGATAACGTATCTAATCTCCCTTCATTAACAATCCTATTCTTCAAGATATTTAGACTGGGTCTACATCCTACCTCAGGTGGAGCTTGAACATTCTTAGCTTTTGTCTGAGTAGCTCTTGAGGATGGATGACTTGTAGCCACTTGCTTCCTTCCTCTAGGTTTCTTGCTAGGTA
>MU223723.1:1034801-1050944 GCA_018584345.1 Thuja plicata | reverse complement strand
TATATATATATATATATATATATATATAAAATTTATATCAATGATATACAATGTATTTGTACGCAAGGTTGTGTGTACACTCAAGCTTGTATAATGATGAAATACATGCAAGAATGCAAATATTTGACTTGGTTAAACAAATTGTGATATGGCCAAACATATCATTTTCATGCATTAAAAATTCAATTTTAATAGTTTCAATTGTAATATATATTTCATTGGATTTATGTTTATCCCATTATGTAACCATTTGACCTATTAAACCCTATTAGCCAAGGGTGGGTCAAAGTGATTCTGAGAAAAAATAGGCATTTTTGGCCAAACGAGATATCATTAGAAACCTGGTTTCGAGCCTGAACTAATTTTGTATGTTTGGTTTCCTGATATTGTTGTCTTGCAATTGTTTTGCAGTCAAAGTCAGGGTTCTTTTTTGCACTCCACGAGCCATGTCTTGTTCATCCAAACTTCATTTTTTGACTTTCGCATGTCATTGGAAAGTTGGTTTAGTGCTTTATCTTATTATATGGCCATTTTGACCATTTTGACCCAGCCTTGGCTAATATGGCTTAATAGGTCAAATGGTTACATACTGGGATAAACATAAATCTAATGAAATATATATTACAATTGAAACTATTAAAATTGAATTTTTAATGCATAAAAATTATATGTTTGGCCATATCACAATTTTTTTTAACCAAGTCAAAATCACTTATTATCTATAGTTCACTTAAGCTAAACTTTAGATATATAATAATTAATTATTTATTAATTATTATCATGCAACCTAGGTTTCTCCCCTTTTTAGGGTTTTGATCACCTTATATAAGGTTTGATCTCTTTGTATTTGTTAATTAATTCTGATTGATCTTGAATCATCTTGTATTTTGTATTCTATTATTGAATCAATTGAGGGTGTTTCCTCTTTCACAGATTTGTTATTTCTGGACTCCATAGCTTTTACTTCTCTCTTTCTGTGACAGGTGTTTGCATGCAGATGATCTTGGGAGTGTTAGATTAATAAGTTAATTCACTTATTAATTAAATCATTCTAGTTTAATTATTAAAGTCACTTATTATCTCTAGTTCACTTAAGCTAAACTTTAAGTGAACTAATCTAGTTTTTTGTAGATTTGGGGGAGTTATTTTGGAGCACTTTGGGCATAAATCAACCTCTCGGTTGTGTTCGGAAGGCCCCAAAACCCCTACTTTCAAACAAGGCTCATCCAATTTGGACATAGTTGAAATCTAGACCCTCTTTTTTACATGTACGACCCTGAAACACTTTTCAAGGAAAAAATCACCTCGGTTTTAACAACACCATACTAGAAGAGAAAAACAACAAAAAAAAATTCTTGGTAAATCTGCCAAATTTGGCAAAAAATTTAGCAGTCTCGTCAGATTTGGAGGCATCACCAGATTTAGTGGAGCTTCGCCAACTTTAGCTGATGTTTCTTGAAGTTCTTTTTTTGGAGCCCTCTTTGGTTTTTTGCTCGTACCTTGAGAAAAAAGAGGCATTTTTGGCCAAACGAAATATCATTAGAAAGCTAGTTCTGAGCCTAGCCTCATTTTGTAGGTTTGGTTTCCGGATATTTTCATCTTGTAGCTATTTTATCCAGTCAAAGTTAGGGTTATTTTTTGCACTCTGGGAGCCATGTCTTTCTCATCTGGACTGCTGGTTGTTTTTCCAATTTTGAAGTCTTGCTTTAAATTTTTTTTGAATCCTAGTGATTATTTTTTACCTGAACTATCAAATCCTATCAAGAGTATTACCAAAATTTCCTGTAAGTTATCATCTCCAAGCATTAAGATGATAGAAAATGTGAAAACCTAAGTCTTAGGTCATGTCTTTTTCAAAAATGCAAAAAAGCCCTAATATTCTTGGTTGTGTTCTAATTTGAAGTTACTTTTTATCGGGTAACTTAAGTCTTTTTAAGCCTTGTGGTCTTTTTCATGTTTTAAAGTTAGTCACGTGATCTCTCAAACATATCTGAATATTCCCTTTTATATTGAGATTCAGCGCAAAGCTTTGGTCGCATTGTCTCAGAAGGAAAAGAATATACCCTGAAAGACTGTGAGATTAAATGTTGATCGTTTGATCGTTTCCAAGATGAGCGATCGTCGCGTAAATCTCTGATAAAAAATTGAAATCAAAGTTTTATTCAGTGACAAAGAGATAGTTGTTAGATTCAAAGATGATCCCGTGGACAATTTTTAGTCGTGGAATGAAAGAGCAGATGAGTGAAATGTATTGAGACTTAGCACAAATTGTCCAATTAAAAGCAAATCTAAGGGTAGTCGCGTGGTCTCAGAAGGATTTACCAAAGTACATAAAGATTATGAGATTAAACGTTGATGGTTGATTTAAAATAAGATCTAAGGGCTCATGTTTAATCTCTTCAAGAAACCTCAGTTAAGAAAATATTTCGGCGACTTCGATTTGCATAGTCGCCAAGTCTCCAAATGAATCCCGGTTAAGTTGGAGTTATAAAGTTCAAATGAATAAATCTGGACCATGGATTGAGTAAAGATCAATATGGTTGGCGTTAAGTAGTGGAAAGAAGTTGAAAAGTCAAAGATTTTCTAGCGACTTAGAGGTAATAATCCAAGATGTTGACAACGTGTTTAAGTCATGCAGAGTTCCTCTGGTAGTCGTGCAGTCTCTAAGAAAATTCAAGGTTGAGAAATTTATCTGGTGACAAAGAGATAAGTTGTAGTTGTGAAGTCTTATAGCAAATTAGGGTTTAAATTAAAGATTGTAAGATTTCACGCGAGCTGTTAGATTGAAGCTGATCTAACGATGGTCATGTAATCTCTAAACAAAATCAAAAGGGGATAAATCTTTCAGCGACTTTGATTTCATACAGTCGCATAGTCTCTAAAAGGAAAAAAAGATTAAGTAAAGTTAAAGGCATGGATAATATGAAAATATCTTAACCATTGATGAAGAATTAGATCTTGTGGTACGTGTTAAGTCTCAAAAAGAAACTAGAGTCAAGCTAAACTCTCAGTGACAAGGAGATAGTGCAGTCGCGTGATCGCCAAAAGAAATGGAGTTTGAGTAAGGTAAAGTTATAAGGTTTTCTTATGTGCCATAATGTACAGTGGTTATCCAATGAACATAAAAGGATTTTGACAGTGTGTGTAAAATCTGTTGAGTTGTAAAGGGTAAACAAAAAAGGAACCAATCACGATCAAGTTTAAAACTTAATTGCATATAATAAGGTTTTTCAAATTGATCACCTATCAGTCTCAGGCGTCACGGCTAGGTAAAATTGATTTCAATGCATGCAGGAGTAATGGAAGAAGTGACTGAATAGAAATTCCATGATTTCGAATTGACTGCTACATTGATTTCTTAGGAATAAATAAGAATTGCCAATGTTCATTTCAATTTACCAAGTTTTCAGAGTTCAGAGCTAAAGAAATTGCATAGTTTTCAGAGCATTCAGAAAAAGAGAGTTGTGTGATTTGCAGTGAAGATCTTGTCTTTAAAACAAAGTTGTTTTTCAGTGGAGAATTCAGGAATTAGCAAAGATGACCAAACCAGCTATGAGTGGAGCTTCAATCAGTGGAGCAAGTTAGGAAGCAGAGGATGATCAGAAAGGGCAAAGAAACTATTCAACGGAGTTTGTGGCTTTATTGCCTGGATCCAGTAGAAAAAAGGTAAAAGATGATTACCTTGGTGATGATATGTCATACTATAGAGATGAAAAAACTCCTGGTTCCTCTGGTTATTCTCTTTTCAATTATTTTTACGATAATAGTGATGAATTTGTTCCCATTTCAAACCCTTGGACCTTAGAGTTAGCTAAGTTGGTAGTGCCAGATGTTTTTTTTGATGTAGATTTGTTGTTTGAGCTTGCTAATAGATATGATTTCCTCTCTAAAACCATCAAGAAAGATGATGGAACAACCCTAGTAACTCTAGATAGGGCATCATTCATGAAAGATTTTAACCTGTATAATCCATTGACCACAGAGATAGACTTGAAAGCTTTAGAGGCCAGGTATGTTAGAGAATCCTCTATTGTAGCTAGATTGATCCAAGCCCATGTGCCAAAAGAAAATAAAAATTACATAGCGGCCATGTCAGGTACTGCACCCTACTTCTACAAAGATTTGAATTTCTACATGAAATACATTTCCTATGGATTGTGTAGAGTTTTAGGAGTAGATGGGGGTGCTAAGGGAATCTCTTCAGATATTCCAATGATTGTTCTGGATATGAAAAGTCCACATGTTAGCATAGATTATGATTATATTCAATATGTTATAGATAAAATGCATCAAGGGTTTATAGAAATTCAGAAAAAAGAGAAAAGCTCTAAATTCATGCAATATTGTTTATTGATGCATTTGATTTTGTTTTACAATTTCCCAATCATGGACTTACATAATTTGAGACCTAAGAGATTCTACCAAGGTCTGGACAACCCTATACAATTCTGGTTGGGGGTGTGGAATTATACAGTGAGAGAGAATGAATTTTGTGCTTTCCAGAATTTGATAGTTTATCCACTTCGCAGATGTTTAGGGGTAAATAAGACAAGATTGCCAATCAAGGTGTTACAGTTGTTGAGGCCCTGTCAGTTTGTGGATAAGTGGCCTCGAGACCATAACTGGGGAGATTTATATTATATTGCTTTAATAAGATTTTATGGTTTCCCCCATCCACCACATATACTCCCATTTCATGTGCCATCTAGCATAGCTGCTATGGAGTTCATCTGGAAGTTGATGTTAATTGATAAAGAGAATATGACTCCACATAGAAAAGGTACCTTTACACCTTGAAAATTTGAAGTCTACAACTTTACATTTGGTAAGAGGGCATTGAGTTTAGTAAATAGTTGGTTGGGACATTATAGAATGAATGTAGCCTTGTGCAGATACATTGACATAGAAGGTTTTATTATGAGTGCAAAGAAGCTCTTGACACTAATTATTCCAAATACCAAAGAGCATGAGCAGTGTATGGAGGAGGACTTCATAACAAACATGTTAGAAGATGAGGAGATTGCAAAAAGAGAAGAGAAGTTCAAAGAACTAATGGATCTGGAATGAAAAGTCAAGAGGAAATGGATTCCTTTTGGAGGTTACTTTCCAGATTTTCCCTACTTGCAAAAACTTGATAAAATGATATAATCTTATAACGCATTATGTAACCAGCTTGAGGATTTAATAGATGATAAGGATATAGGCCATAAGAGGCACTCCTCATCATATTATGAAGAAGACAATGATGAAGGATATTTGGTTCCTAGCCCTCCTCCCATGAATCGACCACATGCTACAGAACATGCAACAAGAGAAAATGTAATAATGGATCTTACAAAGGAACCTGATACAAAAGTTGTTGATTAGCCCCCATTCAAAAAACATAAAGTACAATTAGGGGAGAAATCTTATGTAAGAAGACATGGAAAGAAAAAGGATCAAATAGGTGCTCTAATCACTGGTGTTTTAAGGAAGAGTATTAGGGAAGGAAATAAGGTGCAAAAGGCTAATGAAGAGGAAATTGAACTGCCTCTTCTACTATGCCAAGATGAAAGAATGCTACATCAAGAACAATTCTTGAGTGATGATGAATTCATAAAAACACAGGAGTTCAAGAACTTCCTGATTTGGAATAAACAACAACAAGTTGCATCACAGCTACAAATAACTATAAAATTATGAACCAAAGATAGAAAAGATGACACTTGAGGAAGCTAGACAATTGGTTAAGTCTATTGGGATGTTACTAGTACCAGGTTGGGATCTTACATCATCTTTTATCATTGATCAGATAAGAAGGCAGTCTGATGTAAAATTGTCATAAAAAACATAGGTTTGTGAGATGATTAGAGGATTTGGATACAATCCAAAATCCCAAGCTTTAGCCATGTGGAGTTTGGCTCCAAAGAATCAAAAACCTTCTCTGAATAACATACAGGAAAAAATGGATGGGGATAAGATCATCTGGTCTATCCATAATACAAGAGATTTGGAAATATCATAGTTTCTTACTCACTTTGCCCATTTAAATGAGGCTAAAGTTGTACAAATGTCCCAAAGATATGATAAATTGTTTAATGAATCAAGTGCTATAGCAAAGGACAAGGAGTTATGCTTGATCAAGATCAATGCATTGGAGAAGCTAGTAGGACACTTGACTAAGAAGTTACAAGAAATGCCAAAGGTTATTCCTGCCCCACCTAAGCAGGTTGCCGATGCAGAGGCTCAAACTAAGGAAATATGAGATGTTGCAGTAGAAACAGGGCAAAAAGACAAGGATCAGAATAATGTGGCTTTGGAAACCTTATGGAATGTTTTGCAACATAGGATCAATGTCATAAAGGACAAGGTGGATTTGGTATATAATGCTTATAATAAGTTGCCTGGCCTACAAGTGGAGGTAAATAATTATGTTTTAATTTTAAATCCATATTTTGGAACCTGGTCAAGTAGGACTCAACTTTTTGAAAGATTAACATCTTTGCAGCCACTAAGGACAAACCTCCTAGAAATTGTGTGCCAAGTGGGAGAGGAAATATATCATATTAGTGTTACCTTGTCTTTCTTCAAGGGCAAGGCAAATTAGATAGAGGCTAGAATTAATATATTTGGCCCAGAGTATAATAAGTTCATTCCTCCAATAAAGGAAGAAGATGATCAGATCAAGGCAATAGAAGTATGGAAAGGTGAATTTGACACCTTATTGCCTAATAAAGAGGCATTTATTTTAGACAGTGGTGCTTTGGATATGGAGAGATTCAATAAGATCTTAGATGAGGCCTTCAAAGCCGAGACAAACTTTAATAAGTTTGTAACAGATGTCAAGATCATAATGGATGCCAGATAGGAAAGACAAAAGGCACAACTACAAAGCATTCAAAGCTTTAATTGGCCTATAGAGGCAAAGGTTGCAGCATGGGATATTCTCACCAAGCTCAAGAAAAAGAAGATTGTAATAGTTGACCTTGATATTTTGGATGAAGAATGAACAGACACCTGGCGCCTGATCTCTGAGCACATGGAGGATAATTATCATAAAGACTAGTGTAAGTTAGCCTGAAATGGTGGTCACTAAGTCTCATAATAACTATATGAAGTTATCTAGAATATCAACAGACAAAGGTGCCAGCTATCAAAGATTTGAAGATCAAATCTAATTGTCAACTGGTTTTGTCTTTCCACCACTTAAGGGTCTAAATGTAATTTTGTCTTTTAGTACCTTTAGGGTTAGGTCTAGCCATCTGAAGCTTTTTGCATCCTTAATCTTCAAGGATTCCAAGATCACTAGTAACCTATATATAACATTTGTAACATTTTTGAAAGGAGGTTGAATATATTACTGCAATGCAGACTTCTTAATTCGGTCTAAACTTTTAATATTTTAGTCTTTGAATGTACTAAAGCGGGATCGTATTAATAAAATATAGTACAGTTCATGTTCCATATTGTTGTTGTCTCTTTATATTTATATTTATTCTCTTGTATGTTTGATTTGTAAGGCATCTTAAACATACCAGTTATAAGGTAACTATCTAATTGCTTATAAGTTTCTTTCAAGGAGAGAACTAAGTTTTATGAGTAATTTTAGAGGGTTAAATAGTAGTGTGAGGATTTGATATAGTAGTATTGGAATGATGAGATAGTCTGTAAGAAAGTCTATATGAACTGCATATAGTTTGTAAGGCATTCTATTGCATTTTCATTAACTTATTTATGTGGATTTATATCTTTCATTGAATCTTTTCCCAAGGGTAGGCACTGGTCTAGGGTTTGGTAAGAAGTTTCTTCGTCATCAAAATTAAAACAAACAATTATCCAATTTTCTGTTACTAAGAACACATAAAGCTTAAAGGTTGTATTGAGTAATACAATTTAGTTTGTTGATTCCTTAAAGAGAGAATTAAAAGGTTAGCCTTCCTTGAGTCTGAACTCTAAAAAGAAGAAGGATGAGAATCCTTAGGTCACTATTATTAGCTATTGTTAAAATCATAGTTTTCCTAGTTAAGCTTTGTATCATGTTGATTATAGTCATATGTATGGTGTTTTATAAGTTGATACAATAAAAGATAAATAGCAAATCAATATAGTTCCTAATCTACTGTTAAAGTTACTGAGAGGCAGTAATCTTTTAAAGGTAATACATGCCTGAGTTTGTTGAGCTCAAAAAAGAAGGATGATCTATCCAATACTCATCAATTAGAATTTCTCTTGCATAAATCAGGAGTTTGTAATCAAGTATATAGTCATTTAAAGGTATTGAAAGAAAAAGCTCTAACAAATTGGCAACTCTGTTGGGGAATTAGAGTTACAAAATCTTGAATCTCTTGTGTTTTTAGAAGTTAAATCAAATTTTAGTTGAGTTAGCCCATCTAGGTTACTCTTGTAGTATTCATATTGTGTTGAAATTTCCCAATATATTTTGGGTGGCGACTCTAAAAAATCTTTGACATCATTACTAAGTGATATTCAATATTTATACACATATTATCAATATGTATACCAGATCAAGAACAAGAGAACATCCTGAAGTTGAGTTTCAAAGTGGAATTCCAACTACTCCTAGGACTAAATGGTCTTGGAGAGAGAAGAAGACCAAAGAAAATGTAGAAAATTCATCTCTAAGAAGTAAAAAAGAAGAGAATAATAAGAAAAATGAATCAACCTGGTCAAGTCACGAGGAAAACACATTAGAATATGAGGAATCCCTTGACTTAGGATTGGATACATATGCAAATAGTAGTACTTCTAGTGAAAGAGAAGGGACTGATCCCACTAGTTCAAATTTTGAGGCTCCCTCTGATGAGCTTGCAGAAGAAGAAAGAATATTGATGAGGCAGTTGGCCATTATTCAGCAAAAGAAAAGAGAAAAAGGATCTAAAAAGGCAAAAACAAGATCATAAACATGCTGATAGATTAAGAAGATGATCATTAAGATATCAAGCAATAATAAATGTTGAAAGAACTAAAATAGATCGAGAAAAGCCTGTCACTCACCAAAATATTGGTCCTCAAGTTTCAAGAGATAAAGGAAAAAAGAAGGTGACATGAAATGAACCAGAAGAACCTAAAAGTCAAAAAACCCTCATAGATCAAATGTCTAAATTGGACATTGACCTTGAGAGATCCAAAAGAGACAGAGAAACCATGGCCAAAATGTTGGAGAAAGCAGAAGCTGAGGCTACTACTCTAGAAATGAAGAAGAAGATTGATTTCCTGCAATCTTACGGATCTTCCCATGCTCGTGTTGAAAGTGCTACAACATCAAAACCCAGAGATTCTACCTTCCAAGATAATGACAGATTCCAAAGGAAACCACTGCAGATTAAAAGGTACAAACAATTTTCTTTCTTTGGTATTCCTGGTTATCCCAATACAATACCAGATTACATTGGGGAGAAACTCCCAAAGTTTTCAAGTAATAATGTTGTTACTTGTGAGGAGCACTTGCAAAAAAATTTGATATCATAGATGATTTTAAAATTAATCACGAGGATGTTTAATGAAACTTTTTGTACAATTCTTAGGTTAAGATGCTGGGGAATGGTTTAGAGCACTATCTCATGGTTTTGTTGGATCTATGGAAGAATTAATAGATTTATTTAAAGATCAGTATGGAGATAAAACAAATGAAGGATTCTTGTTGAATGAGTTTAAAAACATAAAGAAAAATTCAAATGAGGAGGTTTCTCAATTTAATATAATGTTTCAGAGGGCTATGTATAAACTGTTCCAGAAGATGAAGCTTGATGAAAAGGTATGTCTCGCCACATATTTAAATGCTTTTGATTCTAAAATGGGATATTCTCTTAGAGATAAGAACCCAAGAAGCCTTACAGATGCTTATAAGATAGTTGTGAATATAGAAATGAATAGGAGAATATCAGGAAAATTGGGTAGAAGAGATGATGTGCGTTTTGGTAGGAATAATCAAAAGGAACCAGAATACAAAGAGTTTAAAGCTCCACAAAATAATAGACCATCCTATAACAGTTATAATCCCCAAAACAAAATGCAAAATTGCCCATATGGAACCCAATTTAAGGATGGTAAACCTATTATCCAACCAAGAAAAGACAAACCTGATAATAGGACTCCTTGTCCTTTACATAAGAATGTTGTCAACATGTGCAATGATGATTTTTGGTGTGAGGTTTTTCAAGCCCCACATAATCCTAATTTTTGTGTTGTTGCTCTAGACATAAATACAAATGAGGAATAAGGAGATGTAGATGATGAAGTGTGTGATAATAATGGTTGTGCTATGTTTGATTCTTTTTCTTTCCCTGATCTTGATTCTGACAATGAGGTTGAGAACCATGACATGTATGGCTCACAAGGTAGAATAGAAGCATATCATCAACAAGTTTTATCTGACGGTGAAGAAGAAAAAATTGATGATATAAGATGTTATGCCCAAACAGTCAAGAATTTACAATAGTAAGAAAACCCTCTGACGAGGAAAGAGCAAGAATCACTGTTGATCTCCTTTCCAAAGCAAGAAGTAATTATCATTTAAGGAATAGAGTAGTTGGTGATGCGGGTAGTCAACCAGCTGGTATCTTTATTAAAGAAAATAAAGTAGATACCAAAAAGACACACAAGAAAGAAGGACTTCTTGACAGTGCTAGTAAACCAAAGGTTAAAATTGTCAACAAGACCAATGGTTTAAACATTGTATATGAAGAAAAGGCCAAAATACCATAAACTAGTCCTTCCCCTCCTAAAGTGGAGAATAAGAGATCAAAAAAGGAAGAATCAAATCTAAACATCCAAGTTGAGGATGGTAACATCACTGTTGAGAAACAAAGGCCCTCTGATGTAAAGTAGACCCTTGTGGATATGGGTCAATGTTTATCACAACTGACTGTAAAGGTTCCATTCTTACAAATGATGAGAATTAAAGAACATAAGGACAAGGTCCTTACAATCCTAAATAATGTTTCCCCAATAACATCTCAAAAACCAGAGGGTGTTGAAAAGAGAAAAAATATACATGATAAATATGATAGCAAGGGAAAAGAGCCTGAAGGAATAATCTCAGAAATCCCTGAAATCTATTTGAATACAAACACTTCCTCAGAAATTGTGTATCCATTTTTCTTAACCTTGATTATTAATGACAAGATGCTAAAAAACTATATGATAGATTCTGGAGCATCTAACGTTGTCATGCTTGCAGAAATAATGAGGTCAACGGGGTTGCAAGTGGACACTCCTCATACAAGATGTCAGACGATGGACAACAGAGAGATTCTTGTTATTGGAACCATTGAGGCTTTACCTTATAGGTTAGTAGTATGTCCTGACAAAGTGCTTACAATGAGTGTTTTGGTTATAGATATTCCGCCTCATTATGGCATGTTGTTATCAAGAAAATGGAGTGCTTCAATGGGTGGAAGTGTTCAATGTGATTTATCTTATGCTACTTTCAACATTGTTGGTAATAATGTTAAGGTGTCCAGGGAAAGTAGGACTCCACATATGATTGAACTAAATGAAACTACTAACATTAATTGTTGTGTGGACGTAGATATGGAAAATTTCAGGGTAGAAAAGATTGTTCCATAATGTGAAAATGTTGATCCACTAATTAAAGAACTGAATACATAGCAGGGTGGTTTGTAGCAGATGTATTTCGATGGAGCTTGTTCTAAAGAGGGATCAGGTGCTGGTGTCCTATTTATTTCTCCATCAGGTACAACATTCAAGTACTCTTTCTTGTTAACATTCCAGTGTACAAATAATAATGTCGAGTATGAAGCCTTATTTTTGGGCTTAAATATTGTTGCTAAGCATGGAATTAAATGTTTAAAAGCCTATGGTGATTATGAGCTTGCAGTAGCACAAGTTATATCCAAGTATGTTGTAAAGAATGACAAATTAAAATTGTACAAACATGATATTTGGGATCAGATTGAATTATTTGATGCCTTTAATATTAACTGAATAGAAAGGTCAAAAAACATCATGGCATATTTTTTTAGCTAATGTTGCTTTGAAGAAAAATGATCTGAGCTTAAGTGGGGTGTCAATAGTAGAAGTTAAGAGTAGGCCAATTATTCCTGATAATGTTTACAACTGGCAAGTTTTTGAAGATGACCATGATATTCTCAGATTTATTCAATGCCTTAACAATTATGAAGATCATCATATAGATTGTAATGCTTTGGTTGAGGTAATTGATGGCAAGGATATGGTCTTGGGAAATGAGGTTATCCAGTTGAATTCCAATCACATTCACAAAGGATTGATAGAGTTGGAAGCATTGTTCAGTAATCAAGATGATCATTTATTAAAAGCTAGCAATGCTAAAATTGAAGATTTAGAGGAAGTAAATCTAGGATCATAAACCACACCTCAAATGGTGTATATTGGAAAAGGGTTAGACTCCCATATTAGGCCAAATTTGATAAAATTGTTAAGGAAACATAAGCATGTGTTTGCATGGTCTTACGAGGACTTGAAATCCTATAGGGTGGACCTTTTCCAACATGAGATCCCATTGAAACAAGATGCAAAGCCATTCAGACAAAAACAAAGACCAATTAACCCATTATTGGCTCCTAAAATGCAACAAGAGCTAGTGAAGTTGAGTGATGCAGGGATTATTCAACCTATAAGGCATTCAAATTGGCTTTCTAATCTTGTCCCATTAAGAAAAAAGAATTGTGATATAAGGCTTTGTGTTGATTTTAGAAAATTAAATATTGCATCTTTGAAAGACAATTACTCTCTGCCTAACATGGAGGCAATGTTACATAAAGTTACTGGTTGCGAGTTATTAGCAATGATGGATGGTTTTTTAGGCTACAACCAGGTACTTGTAAAAGAGTTAGAACAATTTAAGACCGCATTCACTACCCCATGGGGAACATATGTGTACATTAGAATTTCTTTTGGTCTTATCAATGTAGGGGCAACATTCCAGAGAGCTATGGATGTTTCATTTAAAGAATTTATTGATTTATTCATGGTGATTTATCAGGATGACTTGACAGTATATTCTAAGAAATTAGAGGATCATTGTGGACATCTAGAAAAGGTTTTCAATAAGGCTTTGGAATATGGTGTCTCTTTGAATCCTAAAAAATGCCTATTTGCAGTGACACAAGGAAAACTATTAGGACATATAGTGTCTAAAGAGGGAGTAAGAATTGGCCCAGAGAGGATTGAAGCAATTCAGAAGGTCACTACTCCAAAGAATATCAAAGGTGTGCAATATTTTTTAGGGAAATCAAATTTTTAAGAATATTTATTGCTAACTTTATAGAGATTGTCAAGCCAATAATCAAATTGTTGAAAAAAGATGCAAAGCTCCAATGGAATGAAGAAGCACAGTTAACTTTTGAAAAAACAAAAAAAGTAGTACAAGAGGCACCTGTTTTAAGGTCTCCTGATTACAGTAAGCCTTTTTCACTATTTTCTTTTTCATCTTTCCATACAATTGTTGTTGTGTTATTATAGAAAGACAATGAGGGATATGAACATCCTATTGCATTTTTTAGCAAGTCCCTTCAAGATGCAGAATTGAACTATGAAATGATGGAGAAATAGGCATATGCTCTTGTTAAAGTTGTAAAGTCATTTAGACCTTATTTGGTTTGTACAAAAGTACTGGCATATGTACCTCATGCAACAATTAAGGATATTATTACTCAGTCTGAAGTTACTGGTAAAAGATGTAAATGTATAAATAGAATTCAGGAATTTAATCTGGAAATCCACATTACCAAATTAGTAACAGGATTAGGTTTAGCCAAGTTAATGATTGGGGAGAATATGGACTTGGTTCAGATAAACAAAGCCAAAGTACAAGATTCAAAGGTAACTAGTATTGAGAGACAACCTTATTATATTGATATCATGTATTTTCTCAAAAATGGTAAGTGTCCTGAAAATATGACTGATAATCAGATGAGAGCTCTCAGATTGCAAGCCCAGAGATACACATTGGTACAAGGAGATTTATACTGGAAGGATAGAAATGGTATATTGTTGTTATGCCTAAATGAGAGCCAAGCTGGAAAGGTTTTAATAGAAATGCATGTTGGTGTATGTGGTGGACATTACTCTGCCAAAACCACTGCTCATAAGATCTTGAGGGCTAGTTATTTCTGACCTTGTTTATTTAAAGATTCTTTCAAATTTGTACGAAGATGTGAGGCGTGTCAAAATTTTGCTTCCAAATTAAAGTATTTTGGTGCTTTATTGTTGAATCCAGTTGTTACTGAAGCACCCTTTACAATGTGGGGAATTGATTTCATTGGGGAGTTCTCAGAAAAATATAGTGGTGGACATAGTTGGATATTAGTTGCTACATACAGTGTGTGTTAATTTGTGCACCTGTTATCTGCAACACGACACTTCAATAGATCATTATATTAGTGAAAAAGCATAAAAAACAAGGGTTTCAAGCTAAACACTAAAATCGATCTATTGCTTCCTATCTAGGAGGAGTTTGAAGAATGCAATAATCATGCCCTTAGATTATGCACAAATCAGTGACATATACAACCTAAGAATGGAAGATTTGAATAAAAACTAATCCAAATGATCAAGAAACATGCATATTAGCTCTAAAAATGAAGATAAGAGCAATGCATGATGACAAAGCTAAGATACAACATGGATTCACAAATGATCTTAACAACATAACAATGCTTTCAACTCTGAAAATTAAGGGCCATTTGTGCTCAAAATTCATCCTATTTATAGAAGAAATGTGGAGAGAGAGGGGGGGACGAGGCCATTAATGGAGGTGTAAAAACCTTAATGGTGGTGTAAGAGCATTAATGGAGGAAGGCATTAATGAGGCATGGTGGAAGGAATATGCATTAAATGATGTATTTATGAGAGCGTGGTGAGGATTTAAGAATCATGGGTGAGGGTTTAAGTCCAAGCTTGAGAAAGTGGACTACGAGGGAGGAAGGCTTGAGAAAGTTGACTTTCTCAAGTGAGTTGAATCCCTAATCACAGGATTAGAAATGTGACATCAATAGGAAGGGGGTTAAGATGGGATTACGATTAGGATTGGGCTTAGCATGGGGGGAATAGGTTGGGATGAGTTTGAACCTAGGGTTAAGGTAGTTGAGGTAGGTTAGGTTAGAGTTAAAGGGAATATTAATGAAATGAATTATATTTAATATATTCACTCAAAAATAGGGAAATTAATTATTTAAGCTTTTGATTGCTTTTGATAATTAATTAGGACTATAGCCAATTAATTAGATTAATTTAGGCTAGAAGATAGGCTTTTTGCAAGTGATGAGGTATAATAGGGATTTCATTTAATTCCTTTTAAATTAATTACCTTAGCCCTATTTTGTTTTGAATTGATTTGATTTGATTGGCTTAGGTGATTAATAAAATTTAGTGATTAGATCGCTTAGGAGATTAAATTTGATTTGATTGAATTATGCCAGCCGATTGAAGAGTTGTCTGGACATAATTGGGGGTATGATCACACTTAGGGAAAATAGAGTATATAGTCAGAGAAGACCAAATTAGGGTGGTTACATTTTCCCCTCTTTGAATTGATGTGCGAGCAGCACATTGATTCAAAGAAAGTTTTTTAATGTTTGACTTAAAAAAGATTGAGAATTTCACTCATGATCGAATGAAATGCCTGATGAGATCAGTCTCGCACTTAATTGAACTAAACTGATAGAATTGACTTTGAACTTGATTGAACAAAGGTCAATAAGCAAATATCTTAAAGATACCAATTCTGAACTTAGTTGTCATCCAAAAATTGATAATACTGATTCTGAACTTGGTTGTCATCCAAAAGTCAGTATGAAGCTGCTAGGAGCTTAATAAGAATCTAAGAAAAAGTAGACATAGGATATCCAGCTTGCGAGAATTGAAGCCTTCGATCCAACAACTCTAACTTAGTCAAGGAACCGTCATGCCTTTTAGTTTTTTTATAACGAAGTCATTTTTAATGTTGTTTCAAGCAAGAATTTGATTGATGATATTGTGATCATAGAAATGTGTGTGTTAATTTGTGCACCTGTTATCTACAAAACGACACTTCAATAGATCGTTATATTAGTGAAAAAGCATAAAAAATAAGGGTTTCCAGCTAAACACTAAAACTGATCTATTGCTTCCTATCTAGGAGGAGTTTGAAGAATGCAATAA
>MU223723.1:1021028-1034710 GCA_018584345.1 Thuja plicata | reverse complement strand
ACTCTGAAAATTAAGGGCCATTTGTGCTCAAAATTCATCCTATTTATAGAAGAAATGTGGAGAGAGAGAGGGGACAAGGCCATTAATGGAGGTGTAAAAACCTTAATGGTGGTGTAAGAGCATTAATTGAGGAAGGAATTAATGAGGCATGGTGGAAGAAATATGCATTAAATGATGCATTTATGAGAGCATGGTGGAGTTTAAGAAGCATGGGTGAGGGTTTAAGTCCAAGCTTGAGAAAGTGGACTTTGAGGGAGGAAGGCTTGAGAAAGTTGACTTTCTCAAGTGACTTGAATCCCTAATCACAGGATTAGGAATGTGGCATCATTAAGAAGGGGGTTAAGATGGGATTAAGATTAGGATGAGGCTTAGCATGGGGGAATAGGCTGGGATGAATTTGAACCCAGGGTTAAGGTAGTTGAGGTAAGTTAGGTTAGAGTTAAAGGGAATATTAATGAAATGAATTATATTTAATATATTCACTCAAAAATAGGGAAATTAATTATTTAAGCTTTTGATTGCTTTTGATAATTAATTAGGACTATAGCCAATTAATTAAATTAATTTAGGCTAGAAGATAGGCTTTTTGCAAGTGATGAGGTATAATAGGGATTTCATTTAATTCCTTTTAAGTTAATTACCTTAGCCCTGTTTTGTTTTGAATTGATTTGATTTGATTGGCTTAGGTGATTAATAAAATTTAGTGATTAAATCACTTAGGAGATTAAATTTGATTTGAATGAATTATGCTAGTCGATTGAAGAGTTGTCTGGACATAATCGGGGGTATGATCACACTTAGGGAAAATAGGGTCTATAGTCAGCGTAGACCAAATTAGGGTGGTTACACATACTACTTTACAAAATGGATAGAATTTATCCCCACTAAAAAAGCAACTAGTAAAATAGTTATTGATTTTCTGATGGATAATATTCTGACAAGATTTGGAGTCCCAATGAAATTGATAACAAACAATGCTATGTGTTTTAGGTAAGATGAATTTAAGGATTTCTATGATAATTATGGGATTATGATGTCATACTCTTCCCTGTATCATCCACAGGTCAATGGGCAAGCTGAATCAAGCAATAAGAGTATCTTGAAGATACTAAAAAAGACCCTAGAGAAAAATAAGAGAGCTTGGCATTCAAAGCTAAAACTTGTCTTGTGGGCTGATAGACTCACTGTAAAAAAGGCAACAGGGAAGTCCCCTTTTGAGTTAGTATATGGTTTGTAGTCTAGATTTCCTATGAATAATTTGCGTCCTATTTACAAATTCATTCAAGATGAAGAGCTAGAAGTTGCAGGTCCAATAGAAGACAAAATGGTGCAATTGCTAGAATTGGATGAAACAAGAAGAGATAGTCAGAAGGAAAATGTCAAGTTGCAACAAAAAATGAAGTACCTATTTGATAAAAGAGTAAGTAACAGGAGATTCCAACCTAATGACTTAGTACTTCAATGGAATGTAAGAGAAGAAAATAAAGGTAAGCATAAAAAATTTGAATCCTTATGGCTGGGTCCCTTTATCATTCATCAAAGTTTTGGAAAAGATTTTTATCTGTTGAAAAGCATGGATGGAGAGGTATTTGAATTGCCAGTGCATGGACAATTGTTGAAACCTTTCTTCAATTAATCATATTTTCCATGCATAGTAGTTATGTATTATATGTATAGGTGTGTTTCCCTTCTGTTGTAAGTTTGTTTTCTGTAGTCAGTTAGTAAGCATGGTCTGCCTCCCAAAGATCTGTTGTTCTTTCCATAAAATTGTGTTTAATCATCCTTAGAAAGTGCCACTATTAGTTGTTTTTCTAGTTTTGAAGTCTTGCTGTAAATTATTTTTGAATCCCAGTGATTATTTTTACCTAAAGTGTCAAAGCCTATCCAGAGTATTACAAAAATTTCCTACAAGTTGTCATCTCCAAGCATTAAAGTTGTCATCTCCAAGCATTAAAATGATAGAAAATGTAAAAACCCTAAGTCTTAGGTCATGTCTTGTTCGAAAATGCAAAAAAGCTCTAATATTCTTGGTTGTGTTCTAATTTGAAGTTACCTTTTATCAGGTAACTTAAGTCTTTTTAATCCATGTGGTCTTTTCATGTTTTAAAGTTAGTCGCGTGATCTCTCAAACATGTCTGAATATTCTCTTTTATATTGAGATTTAGCGCAAAGCTTTGGTCATATTGTCTCAGAAGGAAAAGAATATACCCTGAAAGATTACGAGATTAAACGCTGATCATTCGATCTAATCCAAGATGAGCGGTGGTCGCATAATCTCTGATGAAAAATTGAAGTCAAAGTTTTATTCAATGACAAAGAGATAGTTGTTAGATTCAAAGATGATCCCGTGGATAGCGTTTAGTCGCGGAATGAAAGAGTAGATGAGTGAAATGTATTGAGACTTAGCACAGACCATCCAATTAAAAGTAAATCTAAGGGTAGTCGCGTGGTCTCAGAAGGATTTACCAAACTACATAAATATTATGAGATTAAACACTGATGGTTGATTTAAAATAAGATCTAAGGGCTCGCGTTTAATCTCTTAAAGAAACCTCAGTTAAGAAAATCTTTCAGCGACTTCGATTTGCACAGTCGCCAAGTCTCCAAATGAATCCTGGTTAAGTCAAAGTTAAGTTGGAGCTATAAAGTTCAAATGAATAAATCTGGACCGTGGATTGAGTAAAGATTAGATGGTTGGTGTTAAGTCGTTGAAAGAAGTTGAAAAGTCAAAGATTTTCTAGCGACTTAGAGGTAATAATCCAAGACGTTGACATGTGTTTAAGTCATGCAGAGATACTGTGGTAGTCGTGCAGTCTCTGAGAAAATTCAAGGTTGAGAAATTTATCTGGCAACAAAGAGATAAGTTATAGTCTCAAAGTCTCATAACAAATTAGGGTTTAAATTAAAGATTGTGAGATTTCACGCGAGTCGTTAGATTGAAGCTAATCTGATAATTGTCGCGTAATCTCTAAACAAAATCAAAAGGGGCTAAATCTTTTAGCGAATTTGATTTCATACAGTCACGTAGTCTCTAAAAGGAAAAAAGGTTAAGTAAAGTTAAAGGCATGGATAATATGAAAATATCTTAACCGTTGATGAAGAAGTAGATCTTGTGGTGCGTGTTAAGTCTCAAAAAGAACTAGAGTAAAGCTAAACTCTCAGCGACAAGGAGATAGTGTAGTGGCGTGATCGCCAAAAGAACTGGAGTTTGAGTAAGGTAAAGTTATAAGGTTTTCTTCTGCGCCATGATGTACAGTGGCTAGCCAATGAAAATAAAAGGATTTTGACAGCATGTGTAAAATTTGTTGAGTTGTAAAGGGTAAACAAAAAAGGAACCAATCACGATCAAGTTTAAAAATTAATTGCATATAATAAGGTTTTTCAAATTGATCACCTATCAGTCTCAGGCGCCATGGCTAGGTAAAATTGATTTTCATGCACGTAGGAGTAATGGAAGAAGTGACTGAATAGAAATTCCATGGTTTTGAATCGACTGCTGCATTGATTTCTTGGGAATAAATAATAGTTGTCGTTGTTCATTTCAATTTACCAAGTTTTTAGAGTCCAGAGCTAAACAAATTGCATAGTTTTCAGAGCATTCAAAAAAAATAGAGTTATGTGATTTGCAGTGAATAGCTTGTCTTTAAAATAGAGTTGTGTTTCAGTGGAGAATTCAGTAATCAATGAATATGAGCAAACTAGCTATGAGTGGAGCTTCAACCAGTGGAGCATGCAAGGAAGCAGAGGATGATCAGGAAGGGAAAATAAACTATTCAGAGGAGTTTGTGGCTTTATTGCCTGGATCCAATCAGAGAAAAAAGTTAAATGGTGATTACCTTGGTGATGATATGTCATACTGTAGAGATGCAAAAACTCCTGATTCCTCTGGTTATTCTCTTTTCAATTATTTTTAAGATAATAGTGATGAATTTGTTCCCATTTCAAATCCTCGGACGTCAGGGTTAGCTAAGTTGGTAGTGCCAGATGTTTTTTTTGATGTAGATTTGTTCTTTGAGATGGCTAATAGATATGACATCCTCTCTAAAACCATTAAGAAAGATGATGGAACAACCCTAGTAACTCTAGATAGGGCATCATTCATGAAAGATTTCAACCTATATAATCCATTGACCACAGAGATATACTTGAAAGCTTTAGAGGCCAGGTATGTTATAGAATCCTCTATTATAGCCATATTGATCCAAGGTCATGTGCCAAAAGAAAATAAAAATTACATAGCGGCCATGCCAGGTACTACACCCTACTTCTACAAAGATTTGAATTTCTACATGAAATACATTTCCTATGGATTGTGTAGAGTTTTAGGAGTAGATAGGGGTGTTGAGAGAATCTCTTCAGATATTCTAATGATTGTTTTGGATATGAAAAGTCCACATGTCAGCACAGATTATGATTATATTCAATATGTTATAGATAAAATGCATCAAGGGTTTATAGACATTCGAAAAAAAAAGAGAAAAGCCCTAAATTCATGCAATATTCTATATTGATGAATTTGATTTTGTTTTACAATTTCCCAAACATGGACTTACATAATTTGAGGCCTGAGAGATTCTACCAAGGTCAGGACAACCCTGTACAATTATGGTTGAGGGTGTGGAATTATACAGTGAGAGAGAATGAATTTTGTGCTTTCCAGAATTGGATGATTTATCCAATTCTCAGATGTTTAGGGGTAAATAAGAAAAGATTGCCAATCAAGGTGTTACAGTTGTTGAGGCCCTGTCAGTTTGTGGATAAGTGGCCTGGAGACCATAACTAGGGAGATTTATATTATGAGAAGGAGTTTAATTTAATAAGAGTTTATGGTTGCCCCCATCCACCACATATACTCCCATTTCATGTGCCACCCAGGGTAGCTTCTATGGAGTTCATCTGGCAGTTGATGTTAACTGATAAAGAACATCTGGCTCCACATAGAAAAGGTGCCTTTACACCTCAGCAATTCAATTTCTACAACTTTACAATTGGTAAGAGGGCATTGAGTTCAGTAAATAGTTGGTTGGGACACTATAGAATGAATGCAGCCTTCTATAGGTACATTGACATAGAAGGTTTTATTATGAGTGCAAAGAAGCTCTTGACACCAAATATTCCAAAAACCAAAGAGCATGAGTAGTGTATGGAGGAGGACCTCATAAAAACATGTTAGAAGATGAGGAGATTGTGAAAAGAGAAGATAAGTTCAAAGAACTAATGGATCTAGAATGACAATTCAAGAGGAAAGGGATTCCTTTTGGGGGTTACTTCCCAAATTTGCCCTACTTGCAAAAACTTGATAAAATGATAAAATCTTATAACACATTGTATAACCAGCTTGAGGATTTAATAGATGGTAAGGATAGAGGCCATAAGAGGCACTCCTCATTAGAGTATGAAGAAGACAGTGATGAAGGATATTCAGTTCCTAGCCCTCCTCCCATGAATCAACCACATGCTACAGAACATGCAACAAGAGAAAATGTAATAATGGATCTTACAAAGAAACCTGATACAGAAGTTGTTGATGAGCCCCCATTCAAAAAACATAAGCTACAATTAGGGGAGAAATATTATGTAAGAAGACAAGGAAAGAAAAAGGATCAAATAGGTGCTTTGATCACTGGTGAGAAAGCTTATGCCCACCAACTAAGGAAGAGTATCAGAGAAGCAAAGAAGGTACAAAAGGATGATGAAGAGGAAATTGAAATGCCTCTTCTACTATGTAAATATGAAAGAATGCTACATCAAGAACAATTCTTGAGTGATGATGACTTCATAAAAATAGAGGAGTTCAAGAACTTCCTGATTTGGAATAAACAACAAGTTGCATCACAGCTACAAATAACCGAAGGTAATCCACCGCCTAATGAAGCCTTGCAGGCTCTACAAGATTATGATCCAGAGATAGAAATGATGACACTTGAGGAAGCTAGACAATTGGTTAATTCTAGTGGGATGTTACTTGTACTAGGCTGGGATCTTACATCAAATTTTATCATTGATCATATAAGAAGGCAGCCTGATGTAAAATTGTCATCAGAAACATAGGTTGGTGAGATGATTAGAGGATTTAGATACAATCCAAAATCCCTAGTGTTAGCCATGTGGAGTTTGGCTCCAAAGAATCAGAAAAGCTTCTCTAATTAACATACAGGAAAAAATGAATGGGGATAAGATCATTTGGTCAATCCATAATACAGGAGATTTGGAAATATCATAGGTTCTTACTCACTTTGCCCATTTAAATGAGGTTAAAGCTGTACAAATTTCCCAAAGATATGATAAATTATTTAACAAATCAAGTGTTATAGCAAAGGACAGGGAGTTATGATTGATCAAGATCAATGCATTGGAGAAGCTAGTAGGAGAGCTTACTAAGAATTTACAAGAAATGCCAAAGGTTATTCCTACCCCACCTAAGTAGGTTGTAGATGCATAGGCTCAAACTGAGGAAACAGGGGATGTTGTAGTAGAAACAAAGAAAAAAGACAAGGATCAGAATAATGTGGCTTTGGAAGCCTTATAATATGTTTTGCAACATAGGATCAATGTCATAAAGGACAAGGTGGATTTGGTATATAATGCTTATAATAAGTTGTCTGGCCTACAAGTGGAGGTAAATAATTATGTTTCAATTTTAAATCCATATTTTAGAACCTGGTCAAGTAGGACTCAACTTTTTGAAAGATTAGTAGCTTTGCAGCCACTAAGGACATACCTCCCAGAAATTGTGTGCCAAGTGGGAGAGGAAATATATCAGATTAGTGTTACCTTGTCTTTCTTCAAGGGCAAGGAAAATCAGATAGAGGCTAGAAATAATATGTCTGGCCCAGAGTATAATAAGTTTATTCCTCCAATAAACGGAGAAGATGATCAGATCAAGGCAGTAGAAGTATGGAAAGGGGAATTTGACACCTTGTTGCCTAATAAAGAGGCATTTATTTCATACAGTGGTGCTTTGGATATGGAGAAATTCAATAAGATATTAGATGAGGCCTTCAAAGCCGAGACAAACTTTAATAAGTTTGTAACAGATGTCAAGATCATAACGAATGCTAGATGGGAAAGACAAAAGGCACAAGTACAAAGAATTCAAAGCTTTAATTGGCCTACAGAGGAAAAGGTTGCAGCATGGGATGTTCTCACCAAGCCCAAGAAAAAGAAGACTGCAACAGTTGACCTTGATATTTTGGATGAAGAATGAACAGACACCTGGCACCTAATCTCTGAGCATAGGGAGGATAATTATCATAAAGACTAGCATAAGTTAGCCTGAAATGGTGGTAACTAAGTCTTGTAATAACTACATGAAGTTATCCAGAATATCAACAGACAAAGGTGCCAGCTATCAAAGATTTGAAGATCAAATCTAATTGTTAACTAGTTTCATCTTTCCACTGCTTAAGGGTATAAATGTAATTTTGTCTTTTAGTACCTTTAGGGTTAGGTCTAGCCATCTGAAGCTTGTTGCATCCTTAATCTTTAAGGATTCCAAGATGGCTAGTAACCTATATATAGAAAGTTGTAACATTTTTGAAAGGAGGTTGAATATATTACTACAAGGCAAACTTCTTAATTTGGTCTAAGCTTTTAAGCTTTTAGTCAAGTTGAGTGTACTAAAGAAGGATCATATTAATAAAATAAAGTGCACTTCCTATTCCATATTGTTGTTGTCTCTTTATATTTCTATTTATGCTCTTGTATGTTTGATTTGTACGGCATCTTAAACATACCAGTTATAATGTAACTATCTAATTGCTTATAAGTTTCTTTCAAGGAGAGAACTAAGTTTTAAGAGTAATTTCATAGTGTTAAATAGTAGTGTGAGGATTTGATACCGTAGTATGGGAATGATAAGATAGTATGTAAGGCATTCTATCTGAACTGCATATAGTTTGTAAGGCATTCTATTATATTTTCATTAACTTGTTTATATGGATTTATATCTTTCACTGAATCTTTGCCCAAGGGTAGGCACTGGTCTAGGGTTTGGTAAACAGTTTCTTCATCATCAAAAATTAAAACAAACAATTATCCACTTTTCTGTTACTAAGAACACATAAAGATTAAAGGTTGTATTGAGTAATACAATTTAGTTTGTCGAATCCTTAAAGGGAGAATTAAAAGGTTATCCTTCCTTGAGTATGAACTCTAAAAAGAATAAGGATGAGAATCCTTAGGAAAGTGTTATTAGCTATTGTCAAAATCATAGCTTTCTTGGTTAGCCTCTGTATCATGTTGATTACAGTCATATGTAGGGTGTTTTATAAGTTCATATAATAAAATATAATTAGCAAATCCGTATAGTTCCTAATCTACTGTTAAAGTTACTGAGAAGCAGTAATCTTTTAAAGGTAATACCTGCCTGAGTTTATGGAGCTCAAAAAAGAAGGGGGATCTATCCAATCCTCGTCAATTAGACTTTCTCTTGCATAAATCAGGAGTTTGTAATCAATTATACAGTCATTTAAAGGTTTTACAAGAAAAATCTCTAACACGGACTTTGTTTTTTGACTTCCACATGTCGTTGGAAAGTTGGTTCAATGCTTTATCTTATTATATGGGTCTCACATCCAATATTTGCTCTAGGTACATTTTATTCAAGTTTTTTCTTTTTGTAATCTGGTGAATATCTTGGATGTTTTAGGTCCTGGGATCATTTTTCTTGCATGGGATGACTCCCGTTTAGATGTTGTTCATGTTTCTACAACTTTCTTTTAATTCTTGAACATTGTAGACATCTATTTCTTTTGCTTTTCTTATTTACAAATGCACTGGGATAAAGTGTCATTTGATGCATGCTTGGGATCTTGGACATTTTTTTGTCTGTTTGTACTCGCATTACATTATAAAGTGCCATGGGAGGGGGGTTTTGATTTACCTTTGTCAAGTGAGTGTTCCTTCTACAACATTAGCCTCATGATGTGTGTCAAGAGAGTGTTTCCTCCATGACACAATCCTTTATGTGTGCTTGTAATTTCTATTGCACTTTTTATGTTCCTATTTCTTCATCATGCAATTATTCTTGACAGTCAAGTTTAGTGTACATGTCATGCCTCTCCCTACTCATCATTACGGGGGGTATCTCTTATTTGTTACAATGTTTCCTTGGTTTGATGGAGTGATCTATGTAATCAATATTTGTTCCTACATACTAGGCGAATGCAGTGGCGGGGTACCTATGCATTTTGGTGAGATGAATCATTTACTACATGGACACTCTTTCATTCATGTTTTGGAGGAATCCTTTCATCTTTGATTGATCAGAACTTTGGGCTTTGTTTACAGTCTTCTCTACTTGATCATGTTTTATTACAATGGAGGTTGCACAGTTATTCTTCAACAATGTTTGTAGCTTCATGCTACAACGATGTTCTTCATGTTCTTCCTTTCTTCCTATCTTCTTAACATTCTTTAGTTTGGAGGCTTCTTCAGTCCGTCACGTGTCTTCATCTCTTTTCGGAGAGGTGTTTTTTCCCACTGGGTTTTCTCCTTTTCTCCTCTTTACAAAGATTTTTTGTACTTAGGTACCTAATCAGGCTATGTTATCGGGACCCATTTCCTGCTTTCAGTAGTTATTTCTAAGTTTTTAGCTTCTCCCAAAGTTTATCTTAAGGGGGGTGTTAGAGTAATAAGTCAATTCAATTATTAATTAAATCATTCTAATTTAATTATTAAAGTCACTTATTATCTCTAGGTCACTTAAGCTAAACTTTAGGCATATAATAATTAATTCTATTATTATTTATTATCATGCAACCTAGAGTTTTCATAGCTTTTGCTTCTTTCTTTCTATGACGGGTGTTTGCATGCAGGCGGTTCTTGGGAGTTGTAGGGTTGATATTTTTTCATCAACTATAACATACTATCAGAGCTCTAGATCTTCATGCTCCTGTTCTCTTCATGAGAGATTTGGCCTTGTTCTTCAAATCTGTGTTTCAAGAGGTTTTTTTTAGTTTTAGATTTTTGTGGATCTGGGAGGAGTTATTTTAGAGCACTTTGGGCACAAACCGACCTCACAGTTGCGTTTGGAAGACCCAAAACCCCTATTTTTATATAAGGCTCATCCAATTTGGATAGTTGAAATATGAGCCCTCTTTTTTGCATGTACGACCCTGACATGTTTTACGAGAAAAAGATAAAAAAAATCAAATTTTAATTATTTTTGCCTCAATTTTCACGCCACCGTACTAACTGATGAAAATAAATAAATTCATTTTTTTCTTGGAAGTTCCACCAAATTTGGCCATTTTTTAGCAGTTTCGTTAGATTTAGCGACATCGCCAGATTTAGTAGGGCTCTGCCAGATTTAGCAGAGATTTTTTGGGGTTCTTATTGTTTTGGAGCAGTCATTGGTTTTTTGCTGATATCTTGAGCAAACAGAGGCATTTTTCACCAAAAAAGATATTGCTGAAAATCTAGTTTTGAGCCTGATATGATTTTCCAGGTTTGGTTTTCTGATTTTGTCATCTTGTAGTTGTTTTTGCCAGTCAAAGTTAAGGTTCTTTTTTGCACTCTAGGAGGCATATCTTGCTCATCCAGACTCCATTTTTTGACTTCCACAAGTCATTGGAAAGCTGATTCAGTGCTCTATCTTATTATATGGGTCTCACATCCAACATCTTATCTATGTATATTTTATTCATATTTTTGTTTTTTTGCAATATTATGATTATATTAGATGTTTTATGTCTTGAGATCATTTTCCTTGTATGGGATGATTCCCTTTTAGTTGTTATTCATGTTTCTACAACTTTCTTGTCATTCTTGAGCATTGTAGACATCTATTTCTATAGTTTTTCATATTTACAAACACACTGAGATAATGTGTCATCTGATGCATGCTTGGGATCTTGGACATTTTTGCATTTGTTTGTACTCGCACTACATTATAAAGTACCATGGGGGGTTTGATTTACCTATGTCAAGTGAGTGTTCCTAACACAATATTAGCCTCATGATGTTTGTCAAGAGAGTATTTCCTCCATGACACCATTATTTATATGTGCTTATACTTTTTATTGCACTTTCTATGTTCATGGTTCTTCATCATGCAATTATTCTTGGCAATTTGGTTCAGTGCACATGTCATGCCTCCCCCTACTCAACATTGTGGGGGGTATCTCCTTGTTGGCTCTAATACTTCCTTGGTTCGATGGAGTGATCTATGTATTCAGTATTTGTTCCTACATACTAGGCGAATGGAGTGGCTCGGTACCTATGCATTTGAGTGAGATGGATCATTTACCATATGGACACTCTTTCATTCCTATTTTGGAGGCATCCTTCCATCTTCGATTGATCAACTCTTCAGACTTTATTTATAATATTCTCTACCTGATCATGTTCTATTACAGTGGAGGTTCCAACAGTTATTATTCGACAATGTTTGCACCTTCATGCTAAAGTGATGTTATTCATGTTCTTCCTCTGTTCCTATCTTCTGGGACATTCTCTAGTTTGGAGGTTTCTTCATTCCTTCAGTAATCTTCAGATCTTTTCAAAGAGGGGTTTTTTCCCACTGAGTTTTCTCCTTTTGTCCTCTTTATAGAGATTTTTTGTACTTGGGTACCTGATCAAGCCATGTTGTCGGGACCCATTTCCTACTTTCAATAGTTATTTCTAGGTTTTTAGCTTCTCCCTAAGTTTATCTTAAGGGGAGTGTTGGAGTAATAAGTTAATTCACTTATTAATTAAGTCACTTATTATCTCTAGTTCACTTAAGCTAAACTTTAGGCATATAATAATTAATTATTTATTAATTATTATCATGCAACCTAGGTTTCTCCCCTTTTTAGGGGTTTGGTCACCTTTTATAAGGTTTGATATCTTTGTATTTGCTTATTAATTCTGATTGATCTTGAATCATCTTGTATTTTGTATTCTATTATTAAATCAATTAAGGATGTTTCCTCTTTCACAGATCTATTGTTTTTGGCCTCCATAACTTTTGCTTCTTTCTTTCCGTGACAGTTGTTTGCATGCAGGTGATTTTTGGGAGCTATAGGGTTGATATTTTTTCATCAACTCCAATAATAAGTGTGTCATTTCCACTCCTAAAGTGTATAAGTTTAACAAATGGTACTCGATGACATCTACATTCCAATCCCTACATTCCAAAGGCACAAGAAAAGTTAATAGAGAAAACATGAAGTTTATAGGTTGACAAAAATATTATGAATGTATAAGTAACTAAACGAACCAAAGAACATGACTAGACAATGCATAGTGAAGTTAACCGTCATTTTTGATGAGCTAATCAAATGCACACCTCTATCTTCTATATCTATCATATGTGTATCTAACTGCACTTACAGTCCACATACTCTCTCTCTCTCTCTCTCTCTCTCTCTCTCCTAGGTATTATTATTATAATATAAATAATAATAAATATAATACTAATATTATGCTATTATAAAATAGTAATGTAAATAATAATAATATAATATTAATTTATATAATACAATGCTAATATAATATAATACTAATATATTAATAGTAATATTACTAAATATCATACTAATATTAATATAATATAATACTACTATTATACTATTATACAATACTACTATAAATAATAATAATAATATACTAATATTTTATTAATACTAATGCTATTATCATCTAATATTTATAAAATATTAATATTATAAAAAATGAAATCCATAAAAAACTAAAATCAAAATTGAAAATAGCATTGAAATGAAAATGTTGAAATTTCAAATGGAAAGCAGAATTTGGGTGGGACATATCGGATATCCGATAAACTCATATATCTGATATTATATCGGATATCCGATTTACCTTGGTATTTGCCTCGAGTTATGGCTTTGCAATGCCAAACATTGATGGTTAACCCAAAAAATGTATTTACCATATTTCCTCTGATCTCCATACTTCGACCATGTAGTTGACGACCCTTTTTCACCCGAAATTGATGAAACAAAAAGGGTTTTTTAAAGAGATTATCAACTTTCCATCAATATAATTGTTGTCAAATTTTGAGTTCAGTAAGTAATTATTACTTATTTTCTAATTTAGTTACCTTTAAAGTCCTGATTGACAGATTGATTGAAAAACAACTATAACTTTTAAACGATTTAACTATTTTGAAATCTGAAACATGTGTCACATTCTATGCTTCGCCTACTATAAGAAAAATAAGTTTTCAATTTTGTAAAGTTTAGAATTAGTTAAGTTGGTCAAGCACATGAGTTTTTTAATCTGAAAAAGTCGTAGCATAAAATTTATAAATAATTATTGAGTTGGGAAAAAATTACACAAAAATATGCATCGCATCTGGGCATGAGTCTACTACTTATATCTAGAATCTTGTGAAAAGATACCATCATTTGATTGTAATTAAGGTGGTCAGACATACACATATTTTTTTTATCTTTTTCCTAAATTTTTTGTACTACTCCATTGAAATCTAAGATTTTCAACAATTGGATTTTTTTTTAGAAAAGGGCTAGTAGTTTAGAAACTACATTCAATTTCCTACAGATTCTATTCTTACAACTTTTTCACATAAGGTTGATAAGATGTTCAACATTTTACGTCAATTTGACTAACCCTGATTTTCTATTTTTTTATTGCCACTTAAGGCCATAGCTTGGTATACCATGATCCTGCACATACCTAATATTATATTATTTATATTTAAAAATAACCTAATA